>CAIGRB010009608.1:0-33384 GCA_903798255.1 Fraxinus quadrangulata
TTACAAAAGGAACTTGAACTCCTCCAGCGACAGAATGCCGCTTCTGAACAAGCTGCCCTAAGTGCAAAACAGAGACAGAGCTCAGGCGGCATGTGGGGGTGGCTCGCTGGAACTCCTAATCAGCATGTTGATGATGATGATGATTGATGCCTGATGTGTCTAAGCATGATGTTTGATCACTTGTTGAGTTCTCCATGTTATTTTTGCTTTTTTCATCCCTTCTTTTTTTTTTGTTATATCGCAATAAAAACATACACAGTTTCTTAGCCAGTGAAAATACATACATCTTCGAAATCGAGCTGGTGCAGGTACAGGAGGCCATTAGCGAAAGAAATTCTTTCTTAGTTGTTTATGAAGAAAAAGATTGTACGAGTGGAAGTATAGCTATTAATCATTTTCGAAAAATATGAATTTGTAACTGATGGTACACAGATTTCTTTTATGGATAATAGTGCAAAAATGGGAGAACGGTTTGATGTTTGTTTACATTGTGAATCTCTGTGCTCTCCTGCAGATTGATATACACTCCCTTTATATACAACTTTTCATAGCCCACCCCACTATGTAAACTCTGAGGGTTTTGTATGTTGAATGTCTCTAATTAGTTAGACTAAAAGAATCAGCAATTTTATAGAAGTCTGATTTCAATTGCGGCCAAGCAGATTCAGGAGTCTGTGCATTTAAAGTGAACAGTCTTCCCTTGCAGGCACAACATACAGCGACATTGTGTCGTTGAAACATTGAGCTTTCGACTCTGAACTCCAGCTTATAGTAGTTAACTTTTCTTTGTGAATCCTGTCTCAAACTTGACTCTGTTAATGTTCCTTTGACATCTGTGATTTTGGTTGATGCTGTGATTGTCCTGACCACTGCTTCTCCCACCTCTTTTGCTCCTCCAAATGCCTCGATCCTGTTGACAAACGATGGGCATGAGTTGGAGGTTGGTTTGTTTACTTCTAATCATTGTAAAAAAAACAAATTGAGAAAATTATGGGCTGGTTTCTCTTTGGGTCTTCAAGCTTAAAAAAGTGAGGTTTTGGGTTCTTGTTTGAACACGTGAACGAGTCCTCAACGAAAACTGTCCATGTGGATGGTAAATGTACACGTGACTTGAAGGGAAAAATCGTCAAATCAATGTATGTCCAACTTTTACTTTTATTCATTTATTTAGGAATTCAAATTCGCATAATTAAATAAGTTGGAAATGTTGACATTCATCAGAACCCAAATCGTGATTCCTTAGAGGTTGGAAAGCCTACTCCTCAAAAACTTTTTAAGAAACTAGTCGAAGTGAAAAAAACAAAAATCCCCCTTATATTTTCGTATGAAATGCTTTCTTTCTACTTCAAATGTTTGATTACCATTACTGTAAAGGGCATTTACCATAGTCCTAGGATGACATGTACCATTACATAAAAGATCGATTACGATATTATTGTCAACTAAGCAGTTATTTTCATTAATCTTCGGGGCAATGGTGATGGAATGGGATAAAGCGATGGAATTTTAAATTAAATTTAAAGTTTAGTGACTATTAGGATTTCATTGAAATTTCAATGGGATAAAATTTACCCAAAAATTGAGATAATAAAAGAGAATGTTGTACTTACGAGAAGTCAATGGGAACTGGTGAGACAATCACACTAACATTTAACTCCCCATTTGATCCCGGTGGACCAAATGCAACCACTGGCTCATTTACAGTCCTCCGCGGCTTACCACCACCGCTCAGTGGTGGTGGATCGAGTGATCTTTCGAGCTTCCCGGCTGCTCGATATAATAGCCTTTGATCTCCCAACCAACTTCCTGGGTATATAAATTCTGTTTCAATCGAATATTGTTAGCTCACATGATGAAAACAAGTTAAGCAGTGAATGTTCGAAAAACATTTTCGCTTAAACTTTCAAATGAGATAATTTAACAATACTAACCAAATCCTTCACTACTGTCAATATATCGACTATATCCTCCAACAGGATAAAGAGCATCCAACTTGAGATTTCGAGCAGTCTCCGGGGAAAAGCCTAGAAGAAAGCTTGTAATGCCGCCGAAATTGGCACCCAAAGCGACTAGAGTAGCCGTGCCAACTCCTGTAAGAAGCCGGCGCCTAAAAACCGACTGAAGCGGCCTAAATTGATCTGCCGGAGACCTGTCGGAACCTATTGCCACCTCCTGGAATTTCTGTTTTCCGTCATCGGATGATTGTTTCATGAAAATCCTGAAGAGGGAATTGGATTTGCATTTGCATGTGTAGAAATAGTGTTGCACTGCCATATTCACTATAAAATCCAGATTTCTTTGTGTGGTTTGGGAGCATTGGCAAGTTAAATATGTGTTAGCGATGGGGCTATCCAGTTTTGGTGGTTCAAACTTCTAAGTGGGTGTCAAAATACAGTGAAATCTCTGTAAAATAAAAAGTTTAAGAAATTAATTTAAAATATTTATATATAAAAATGAATAATTTATTAATTTTAAATGTATTATCTATGTTTACTACTTGTGCATTTGTTTTTTTTTTTTTTCAACCAGTATACATATACGGGTCAAATAAAAAATAAAATATACTCAAATAGGAAAATACAGACAAGGGAAAACAAATAGACAGACGTGACAATTTGTGATTCGTCTGTTTTTTTTTTGTTTTTTTTTATTTTCCCATCTCCCAATGAATTGCTGCCAAGTGACGTAAAAAACTCGGAAGCTAAAAGTTAATTCGCTTGTACATATATAGGAAACCAAAAACTCTAATGTGTTTATATAAAAGTTAGTGATACATATATACAATGGATGTAACCTCAAAATTCAATGTATATTTAATTTAGTTTTATATACTCCCCCATCCCATTTATATAGACTCACTTTCTTTATTTTATTGTCTCAAATATATAGTTTTGTTTCCTTATTAAAAATGTTTTGTTTTGTTCATTTACTAATATACTCTTATTTTTTTATTACTTCAAATAATAATTTACTACTAGTTATTGATAATTAAACGAGGGTAAATTAGGAAAGTTTTTGGTAAAAATTATTTTTCCAATAATATTAAATAAGATTTCTTAATCCATATGAAAAACAAAGCAAGCCTGTATAAATGGGATGAATGGAGTATATACTAGTCGTTGACACGTGCGTTGCACGAATTTTGTATTTGTTGTATTTTTATTAGTGTAGAATTTAAAAAATAAAGTAGTTTAAGATTTATTGGATTATTCAAGAGTCTTGGGAGTATATTATTGTCTTGCTAATGCTTTATCTAATAAGATGATTATTTCAAAAGCTAACATTACTGCACAAATAAATTCACCAAAAATAAAATTGAAAATATTACATGTATGTAGAATATGACAGTACATGATAATAGAAACCTTCGACATACATAAAGATTGCAGGTTTACAGGAATATAAAATATTTGATTCATTAAATAATAAAGCATGCATCAAAAAATGAAAATCGAATAGCAAAAATGTTGTAAAAGGAAACCATGCAGCATTTACAAAATGAAACGCACATTTTGCAGTCATAAGTTTAAAATAGAAGATGTCTTGAAGTTTTTCATACATCATTTTAGCCACCATACATAAGTATGTACTATATTACATCAGAATTCTTTACACAATAACCACTATTAGTATTATTGGTGGCTGAGAATGTGACGTTTGAAGTTAAAAACAAACCGCCAAACACCGTTAAATCATTAAATTCTATCCAAGATCACCATAAATGTAAACTATAAATAATAATAAAAAACTAAATAAACAATTAACATGAATGTGTCATCAACAATAATAAACCTTCATATGACCTCAATACACATAGTTATATTGAAACCATAAAGCAATTAACAAAAAAAAACGGAAGTAAGGCTAAACAAACATGACCATACCTCTTTTGAATCAATTAGCATCCAATTGCCATTAGATGATTCAACAAAGATTCTGTCAAACCCAAGGTCTTGGCTAGAAGAAAAGACAACAAAATTCATTTGGTTTCACATTCTTCAAAACTATTTCTCAAAACAAAAGTCTGAAAAACATGTTTGCTTTGAATTTTTTAGAAATTGTTTTATGAAACTTTATTTAATCAATTTGATTATTCAATAAAATAGAAAAATTTTACACTAATATATTATCAAGTAATATATATATTTTAAAAAGTCTAAAATAACCCAAAAAAGGGCCCCACTGAAAAGAAACCATTGATTCAGCTTCAACTCCTTATTGACATAAAAACGATAAACATCCAAGAAAAAAGAAATGCACAACAAATTTGTAAAATTGGCATTTTTTTTTTCCAAGTTCCTCATTTGTAGGATTTGCACAATAAACTGACAATCACTAACCTTGATTGCATATGAACCAGAGGATCTAACCAAGAAAAGTAATTGCAATCGTACCAATTCTCACCTCCATGGAATCACCTACTGGGATTTGCCCTCGTTCCATGAAATTTTGAGGATGCCCACAATAACACCTTGTTACTTTATTATGTACAAAGGTGAAGTTTACATCCATTTTTGTTCAAATCATACAGACCCAAGTATGGTTTTGGATGGAATCTCAAGGATTCGAGCTTCGATATACTTTGAGAATCTTGGGATAAATGCACTTCCAGTGTGAAAATACCTAAGAAAAATGGTGTGATTTCATCTAATTTTTTGTTCAAGTCACAAGGATAGAAATTGATTTAGGATGAATATTATAAGTTATTTGGGCGGTTCGATTTGGTATTGGAAGGAGAAATTTGAAATTTACTTCCCGTATTTTCAGTTTTTCAAGGTTTCACCTCAAAACGAAAAAGTATGTTTTGAATTTTACATTATAAATTTAATCTTATTTTCAATAATGCATTGTCAAGAGTACCAAATCAAAAAAGTTTTGGGAGTGTTCTACAAAATTAAAAACTAAAAACACCAAACTAAACGCCCCCTTAATGTCCCCTTTAATATATTTATCAAATTTGGCTAATATGGCAAGTTGAAAAGACACAGTTAAAAGCCAAAAAAAACTATCAACTTAGGTGAACAGGACCCGATCTTATCCAAAGCAAAGCTACTAATAAATGGTTAATCCATGATCCATAAGCAATTTTGTGGTTACATAAGAAATACCAAAAAAATTAATTCAAAAGCAAACAAGGATGAGTGAATGTACAAAAGTCACCAGATATGAATCCTTCAATTGCGTAAACAAGTTTAAAACCTCCACTAATTGCAACTTGTGTTTTCATCAGTTTTTACAAAACATGAAAGATCAAATAAGATATGCCAAACCCCACAATATCACGTTCGCTAGGACAGTTTGACACAACCCAATGGAAGCGCATTCACTAAGCTTAACACAATTTCATTCCGTAAATAAAACTTTTTTTTTTTAAGTTTTAACACGATGACATCATCACGCAATAATATAAAAAACTTAAGTTCTGGATTGAAGAAAATCAATCTGCATATTTGAAAACTAAGTAATAAATCTAGTACAGCACCAAGAAATGGAAAGTAAGCCATCATTAATTGGAACTTATTTGCTAAAGTGTTTATTCCCATGCTAAAGTGAGCATCGGTTTGCATGCTAAAGTTTTTATTCCCATGCTAACTATATGAACTAATCAGTTTACAAACAATACTAAATTTCAATCAAAACCATACATCTAGATAGAAGAAAGTAAATGATAATCCCTTTTTACATCAAAAGTTTAAGGAGCTAATCTCTCTTTTTTATGTTTCCAAAGTGCTAATTGAACGAAAATTGTCAAACCCGCGAATTGTTAATCGTTACAACAATATTGAAAATTACAAGAAGCTCATATGAGAATTTATATGTGAATCTGAATTATAAGTCAGATCAAGAAATTAATGTACACTCATATGAAAATTCAAACACATCTATTCATGGAATACAACCCATAATTTATCATATCCTCACTACAAAGAAATGAATAGTTAAATTATAAAGAAAAAATAATACTTCTTTAAAAGAAAAGACAATAATGGTGGTGGAAATGAGCAAACAAAATTTGAACTTTGCCACTTCACTATGTTTTTAATCATAAACATCTTTATCTAGTAATATGCTGTACAAGTACCTATATTTGAAGGGATCTGATGATCAGACTTGTTGCCCTTTTGTTTTTTTCCTTTCTTCTTCGATTTCCCAGAACACTGGAACCAACTCATTGCTTCTTTCTCTTCGAACACGCACGCACGCTCTCTCTTACACACTGCGCGGGTATGTGATNAGAAATCATAAAATTGGAGGACTTAAGGAGTGAAAAAGAGGAAAATGAACAGCAACATCTCATTGGTTACTATATCATCTACAGTAACCCAAAACTACCTTTTTTATATAGTAGTGAAGTGATATAAAAATCTAAGACTTTAGATTTTATATGCATTTAATGGAGATTATTATTTTAATACACTGGGGGGGCTCATAGGGATAACGAGGCGGATTGGAATCAAGATAATCATTTTCATCCCCCTTACCAATGAGTATTTTGTCACCTTACTCAGTTCTCATACTTAATTAAGACATAATGGAATGGAGCGGGATGGGGAGGGGCTAATCCCTTATCCCGTTTACCATCTCATTTATTTTTTATTAATTTTATATATTGCTTTTTTTTATTTTTTTTAATGCTTTTAGTTGATGGAAATCATTACTTTTTTCTTTCTTTTTTTCAATTTGTAGAATAATTCAGTTCCATTTAGAAAAGATGAGGATTATTTTTCCTTTTTGTGAAATAAAAAATTTAAATATGAAATAGACTTTAAATGGGACAAATAACGTGTTTCCCGCCCTGTCCCCACCAAATTAGGCGAGAAAATACACCTCATTTGGGACAGGATCTTGCGAGTATCGAATTTAACGGATTTTTTTAGCTCAAAAATTATATTATTGGGATTTAGGATAAATAAAATCTTTTTACTACTATTTTATTCATTTAGTTTGGTTTGTGTAAATAGAATATTTTTACTACTTCTCATGGAAGTATAGGGACGCTTCTGAAATGAGTAAAACTGTAAAAGCCTAACGGAGCAATACTGTGGAGGTAGAAGGTTTATGGATGGTGAACTTCTAAAATAAGTTCTTTTTCCTTTCCCTTACAAATCAATCTATGGTTAGAGAAGTCGGAACAGCCAGGATCTGTGTTAGCCTGAGATGAGCAGCCAAAAATTATTCTCTTCCTCTATTTGCCAACAGGAGTAGCAAAATTTGAATCACTGACTTGAGCTTATTCCTTTTTCACTGGTTTTTTACTCTCTTGCTGCAATTGAGGCCTACAAGGCGGCCATTAGGCGCTTCTTTTATTTTAAATTTTTTGTTTCCGACAACGTTGGTCCATTTGGCTAAATTCAGGTAGGAGAGATGACAGCACCATTTGTACTTCCAATGC
Organism: Fraxinus quadrangulata; assembly: GCA_903798255.1. Taxonomy (NCBI): domain Eukaryota; kingdom Viridiplantae; phylum Streptophyta; class Magnoliopsida; order Lamiales; family Oleaceae; genus Fraxinus; species Fraxinus quadrangulata. Next base: position 7,394 of record CAIGRB010009608.1, read on the forward strand.
TCTAAGTAACCCGCAAATTGTTTCAAAAAATTGATAGCCAACTACTACATATAAGCGGCCATGAAAGAGGACTATAGAAAAACATAATTGACCATTAGAAAGGTGAGAACTCATTGGCTTTATTCTAATGGACAATGCTATTTGTAAACTCTCTTTTGTACATTATTGTTGACATTACAAGTGTTGTCAATAATTGATTGGATGAAAAAATTGTCCAATAGTGTATTGTCACACAACAAAGTGTAAAAACTGGTGTAAAGAATAATGTATATGTAGCATGATTGTTATTCTAATATATGTCGAGAGATCAGATTTCTCATGATAAAAGTTCGATCAAGCCACTCTCGAATAACCATGTAATAAGACCACGGGAGAAAGGGCAAGTAAAAATGATCAATTATAAGAATTAATACATTTTATGCACAAATGCTTCTACAAAACCCCATCCATCTTCAACATCCGGTCCCATCCAAAATCCAGAAATTAGCACATGAGCATTAGAACTTTCAACATATTGGCAAATAACAGGTTCGCAAAATTGTCTTTTTGGAGCAAAGATGTCCGGATAACGGCTCGTATTCAAAGAAAGTATGTCTCCACATATATCGTTCGACAAGACGAGCTTCCCTGCTGCAAAAAATAACTCAAGTTGTCAACCATAAACAAATGCTAGAAACAGGATTACTTGAGTATCACAAAGCTATAACATTAATTTCATGATATAATCATTTAGAGTTAGTCTACTTTGTAGTCTCTAAAACAAATTTTTGATACAGAGTTCACTTCCAAACCCCTTCATTTTTTTAAGGTTATATTTAGTTGGCATCACTGTTCTGTAGATCGTGCCACACTTTTTTATCTTTTGTTTCTTACTAACAAATCTTGGGCATTTTCATGCCTAACAGGAAAGTGAAAAGGGTTTCTGTATATCAGAATGCAATTTCACTTTGATACATTTAAAGAACAGAACGTCCACGTGTAAACACATGCATGTGGCAAAGGACGGAAAAACAATTTCCTTGATTTGGCATGTACAAAAATCGTTCCTCTGTTTTTGTAAGATACGTTGAATGGTTTAGACAATTAAATATATGAGATTAGGGAATGCATCATTACATTCCTGTATATCACTGTCAAGCACTTTTGAGGAGAAGATATTATAAATGCAATTAGTACAATTCTTTTTCATGTAAAATCTAGAGGAGAAAGATGTGTCGGAGGTAATACTGAGGGGGAAGATGAATAAAAATAGAAGAGTAGTGGTAACCATATTGGAGTCTTGAAATAACATCATATACCCTTTACAGGATGAATCTTGTTTCATTCATTTAAAAAGCAATGCCTAACATCTTTGCTGATATTTCAGTCTAGGTGAGTCATAATGTGAAGCAGAAAAGCAAATCCTTTTGACAAAACTTGGAGGCTAGCATATAGAAGAAATGCCTCTACTAACTCTGTCAATTTAGCTGCCATTTGATTTCTGGTAATCTCTTAGCCAGAAGGAACATAATAAGACGTTCATTTCCTTCTATATTCTCAGCTCACAGAAATCTGGCTGAAGAATTTTAGAAGTTTTGTCATTAATGTTTCATCTACTGTCCAAATCTGCATGTTCTGGACTGAAGCCTTCATGATTTGAAAAATGACAATATGCTTATTCCAGGTTATAACATAATCAAGAAACTGCTTTTGCGCATAATAGGACCAAGCAAGAGACTGAAGAAAGAACCTTTTCTTCTGGATACTGGGCATACGAACCTTACACTTGTCAATCTCCTAATGTTTGTTCCCTACAGCAATCCCATATAACAGTGAGTATAAAAGATGACCAACTTAAATCAATGATAATTCTCTCTTTGGCACTAGTGAGTAGTCCAACAAGAATTTTTGTAAAAGTAAATAGTTTTAAAAGGACTGGGGATACATCAAGTATAAACAGTGAATTAGTCACAAATCACATCTACAGAGACCATAAAAAATGTATTTTACATTGGCAGATGAAACCTGCCTAGTAAACTATCAAACCAATGTCAGCAACCTACCTATGCAATTATGTGGTTTGTAACAGATGGTACTCACAAATTCGAATGCATAAAGTAATTGAATGAGATGCTGGTATATGCATATTATTTTGTCCTCAATTTTTTATTTGAAAAATACAATTTGACATTTGACATTAGCACGACCAGGAGATGACAATAGGAAAAGAAACCAAGAAATATTAATAACACACCCATGTTACCACATCATTACTTCTGATATCCCCGACACAAGGTCGCAAGACTAGAAATAATCTGTATTTTTTGTTGCATTTCCGTTTCTAATCTTCAAAAGGAGTAATAAAATTGTGTACTACCAGAATATGGATCACTAGAGTGGAAAGCCAGAGATATAAGTTTTCGTTAGAATAACATTTAAAAAATTGAGTAGAATAATAAACTTAAACATTTACTCTAAATGAAAAAAGCTGTTGAATATCTATTTGAGCTCGCCTCAGAAAATCTGCACCAAAATATTAACGGAAGACTGTGATGCTCAGACTCTGGCATGTGTGTAAATCCAAGTATCAAACATGTAATTGTCTAATTTTTCAATGCAATTTGGTCAAACAAGTGTCTTAACTTAAACACACACACACAACCATGTTATTTGTAATAGCAATAAGATACTATTAGAATGCTCCAAAGATTTTTTTTTTTTTTGTGTAAAATAGTTAAGAGTGCATTTTTAAAATTTTCATTTCATAAAAAAAAAAATGATTGGAAAAAATAATAGTGAAAGGGAGGAGATGAGATGAGAAAAATGAAACTAAAGAAATGTAGGAGTCATCCACATTCCTAAAGGGTTGGAAAAAAGTAGCCACATGCTAATGTCATTTCCTACACGCAACTAATTTCGTGTTGAGAACGCAAATTACATCAATTTATGAAGAATCAGATTGAGAAAATTTGAGCCAGAAACATGTCCAATAATCCCCTCCAAGATGAAAGAATCTGAATGTAAAACAAAGCCTGGTTATATAGGATACAGCTACCTGTCAGCATTTTTACTTGAGTTATTTCAGATTAAGAAAATAGCACCAAAGCCTTGCTCACTCACCCCATAAATGATTAATTTCAACATTGCACATTGCATCTTGTTTATTACAAAAATATTAACTAAATACAGAATTAGCATCCAGATTCAATTCCTCAAAGCCAACATTAACAACGACAATAAGAGGTAGTGAGTTGAATGAGTGATGGATACCATTCCACTTGAAATTTTCTCTGTTTTCACATTCCTACTTGATATATTCTTCACTTTTTTTCTGTCAAAAACTTTTAAGGTTGAACTCAATTAAGCTAAAAATCTGATTTTGTTACCCGCACCCACAATAGAAAATATTCAAAATAACCAAACCTCCATTGCATTGCTGTGTCATTTAATAATATAGTTCTTAATCCTTTTAGAACCCACTAATATAAAGAGATACTACAGAACAACACCCAAGCGAAAATACTAAACCTAACAACAAATGTCGAAAATTCAAAAAGGGATTGATGAGAAACCAAAAGGATACTTAAGAAAAGAAGAAAGATAAGAGGATTTTGTTTACAGCAGTTACCTGAAACGGGGTTTTGTGGTAGAAGAAAAGGTTGGTTGAAAAGCTGAAGGAGATTAAGCTTGCCATGGTAGTAGTCTATTAGGGTTTAGTCGTCTCTTACGTTTAACGGCGTTCGACTTAAATGCCAAAAAAATTGATTGGGGACCCCTTTGCTATCAAATGAATAGTTTGGGGACTAAAATAAATAACTTATATATTTTAAATCAATAAAAAAATTATTTATTTAAAACTTACATAAGCGACAAATAATCACGTCATCTTTTGCTATATAAATATAAAAAGTTGTTACCAGATTAAACAAAATTAAGAAAGAGTCAAATTTTTGTTCGTTCTAATGGTATTGCTTCGCTTTGTTTTGTTACATGTTTATTGTTCATGGGGTCTGTGGTATTATGTTTCTTGAATTACCAAGGTCGTCACTTTGAACGATCCCCCATCGCATCTTATACAAATTTCTCCATTGCTAGTAGAAAATTTCACATACAATTGTGTTAACATACAAAAATAATAAGACCCAATTAAATGGCCCAGACAATGAAGCTCAACTAAGGAATTCGAATGATGGATCCAAACAAGATCATGTGGAAGTCCAAGATGGAGTTATGTAATGGAAGTTCATCATCGCCCAAGCCTAATATACGTCCAAGTAGTGGAGACCCGTGTCGCTCAAGCCTGCAAGACGCCCAAGTAACGAACTCTCGTCGCTCAAACCTGTGAGACGCTCAAAATTTGGACGAGAATAATGTCTTATTATTATTTAAAGCGACAGACGGTTTATTGAAACGGTTCATCCCACAATCCATAAATCTCGGTTGCAAGCAGTTAAATAATGGAAGAAATGGCAGCGGTTATAAACAGTTTCTTTGGCAAGTCATTCATAATGGAGAAGGTGGGTAGTTGTAGGACGAGTAGTTCCAAACGGTTATACAATAACTGTCGAATGATGTATAAAAGAGAAAAGAGAGCATAGAAGAAATGATCCGATCAATCAACTCTCGAACAGAGAATTATGTAATTTCATTCCTTTATTTTTTTCGTTAAAGCTTTCAATTTACTTGTGTACTTGTTCCCCTTGGAGGCGTTTCATTTTTTGTAAATCGTAATCTTCATAAATATCGAGAGGTTTGTTCCTTACACGATCGTCTGAACTTTCTTTCAATTGTTAGCAATTTTCGCGCGAAACAATTTGGCACGCCCAGTGGGATAATTGGTGTTTGAAGATACGAACGGTGAAGCAATATGCCTCAAAAAAACTCTGACAAGGAGCTAGTAAGCTAATGAGTAGTCCAGTCTGCGGTCGAACGATACGAGGAGCAGCAAAGTACTCCACAATCAGAAGAGCAAAGTCAAAGTCGCTATGAGCCAATGACAGAGTGGAGTTCTCGAACCATGCGCGCGTTGCTTGGTGAAATCACGCAGGATGTCGTTCAGGTAAATGGTAATAACGGTTTTAATAACGGAGTTTTTGCCGCAAACCAAGGACCAAACGTTATGCCTCAAGCAATTCCACCAATGAATCAACCTGTAGGAGTTCCATATGATCCAAATGATATGCTGAGGAATCAAATTAGAGAGATAGTACATGATCATATGATTTTTGGGATGCATCCTTTTATCAGGCCAATTTACACAAAGTCATATCCTGTATGGGTAGATCAAGCCTATCCGTAGCCCAGAGGGTATAAAGTACCAGAGTTTTCGTTATGTACTGGTCTAGGAGAGGTTTCCACCCTGAAACATATAGGGCGATTTACACTGGAATGTGGTGAGATAACTGATTATCATAAATTTGGCAGCAAATTCGGTCCAAATATGGCAACAACTAGAACAATTGTTCCACGCTCAGTTTTACAAAATTGAATCTGAAGTTACCTTGGCCGATTTGACGAATTTACGTCAAATGCCAACGAATGGGCAGAAAATTTCCTTCAGAGGTTCAAAACAGCTAGGAGCAAATGTTTTGTGCCTATGTCCGTGAAGGAATTTGTCAAGATAGCTCAAATTTGTTTGAGCTTTGATTTAAAAAAGAAATTCCAGGACAGAGAGTTTCCTGACTTGTTTTAGTTGAGTGCTAATGTGATTAGGTATGAGCGTCTAATAAGAGAAGAAGAACAGATGAAAAATTCTAGTAAATGGACTTATTACAGAGACCTAAATTTCGATGTTCATGCCATTAACGACGCATATTACGATCAGACAGAAGTTTGTTTGAACGAACTGATTAAGAGAGATGTATATATTTGTCCTATAATGGCCAAATTTAGAACATCAGGCAAGAATGAGCCTGCAAAAGACGAAAACAGAAGGGTCAAGACATTCTCATTTGATGTGACCAAAGCTAACCTTATATTTGATAAATTGTATAAGGATTAGCACATAAAATTGAGCGACAAGCATAAAATGCCAGATCTTGAACAAATTAAGGGTACAAAATATTGTAAATGGCACAATACATGGTCACATATGACTAATAATTGTCTAATTTTTCGTCATGTGTTACAGAATGCTATTGAGTCAGGGCGAATCATATTCGAAACTAAGAAGAAAATGGCAGTGGACGAAAATCCTTTTCCACAGCCACTTGGAGTGAATATGGTGACAGCTGGTTTCAAGAATAAGTTGCCAAAATTCAAGCTGGTGGTAGATATGGAGAAGAAGATTCTGGATTACAGCCCAGTGTTTTTGAACGTATAGGAAATGAACCTAAAAAGGGCAAAGGCATCATGTGTGCTAGATGCAAGGGAGAAGTGAAGGAAAACATGGAAAGACCAGAAACATGGCGATTTCACTATCGGTCTAATATTATTCCAAATTTCCAACTCGATGGAGGATGGGTATGTCATTCTATGGGAAACCGCATTTCGATAGACAGATCAGGTCGATAAACAATGGGAGAACATTCAGACCGCAACCTCGCCAACCCAATATATGGCATTCATTCCGTATAATGCAGGAAGGGTTGTACCCTTTAACGAAATGACCAGAACCCAACAAAGGCGTTTTCAACGGAACTATGGACGAATGATGAGACAGCAGCAAGGATTGTCACGTCTGAAGACGCTTGAGGTGGACAACAAAAATATTCTAAAAGGTGATAAAGAGGCTAGCATGGGTGAATCAATTGAAGAGTTATCAGAAAGTTCTTCTGGGAGATCAAAGTTTGAGCATGGAAAGAGGGATGAAGATGAAAGAGATCCGGGCAACCCCTCAATCTTCAATTTGGTACCTTACCTCCTGTTATGTCTAATAATTATCTACTACCTAATGAATTCAAAAGTAAAGAGGAAGGTGAAGAAGACCAAACATCTCAGGAAGTATATGATGAGGAAGAGGATAACGGCATGACTGACATTGACGAGGAAATTGATTTAGAAGCAGAAAGGAAAAGAAGAGGAGTGTCGCGCGTTCAAGTAACTGCATCAAGAAGGTGTTCGCGAGGTGGATTTGCTGGGCGAACCATCTGGGTGTTCCTTTGACTACTATGTACTATATGGGATGCCCAAGAGAAGGGAGAGAGTACCTCGCTCTATGAAATATAGGTTATTTCCAAAAATATTGTCTCCCCCTACGGGTTGGTAACTAAAGAAGAAGTATTGGAAGAAAGTAAAGAGGAGAACCAAGAAATAGAGACTCAATGTGAAATATTACATGTGAATTTGTCACAAGGGAATAATTCGATGGAGGAAAAACAAGAAGAGGAGATAGATGCGGCTGAAAAGGTCATCTTTTAGAGTCCAACTATGAAGTTAAACAAGCACTTGGGGCCATTATACGTGAAGGCCTTAGTCAATGGCATACCTATGAAGTCGCCATTTGCTGCAAATTTCTCGAAGGTTTTGGAAATGTTTGTGAAGAAGCGAGAAGATTAACAGTAACTTTATAGGCGAGAAAAAAACACGGCAAGGCATAACGTGGGTATAACGGGGCGAAAACGTTGCGTGTTCTTTTGTTTAATAGGGGTTGCGTGATATTGCACCTTTTAGGAATATAGAAAGTCATTGCCAAACAAGATAATGATTGGAATTCACTGCCTTTCCCAGATTCCAAGTATCACGGGAAAACATAAATGATGAATATGATAGAAGATTAATAATTGGATATTAATTTTGCTATATTGGGGGTAATTATTGACATACAAAAATAATAAGGCCCAATTAAATGGCTCATAGAATGAAGTCCAGCTAAGGAATTCGAAGGATAGATCCAAACAAGATCATGTGGAAATCCAAGACGGAGTCATGTAATGAAAGCCCATCATCATCCAAGCCTGATATACGCCTCCAAGTAGTGGAGGCCCATTGTCGCTCAAGCCTACAAGACGTCCAAGTAATGAAGAACCCTCGTCGCTCAAACCTGTGAGACACTCAAGATCTGGGTGAGGATAATATCTTATTATTATTTAAAGCATGGATAGTTTATTGAAACGGTTCATCCCACAATCCATGAATCTCGGTTGCAAGCAGTTAACTAATGGGAGAAGTGGCAGCGGTTATAAACAGTTTCTTTGACAAATCATCCATAATGGAGAAGGTGGGTAGTTGTAGGAGGAGTAGTTCCAAACGATTATACAATAACTGTCAAATGATGTATAAAAGAGAAAAGATAGCATAGAAGAAAGGATACGATCAATCAACTCTCGAATAGATAATTATGTAATTTCATTCATTTATCTTTTCTCGTTAAAACTTTTAATTTACTTGTGTACTTGTGCCCCTTGGAGACGTTTCATTTCTTGTAAGTCGTACTCTTCATAAATAAAGCACAACTCGTTGGGATTTTGTCTCGAGAGGTTTGTTCCTTACACGATCATCTGAACATTCTTTTAATTGTTAGCAATTTTCGCGTGAAATAGATTGATGGAGAGATACTAACATGTTTCCTTGCTTTGTAGCATGTCTTTTAAAGTTCCTATAGTAAGTGTATGTACTATGAAAAATGAGAAAGTTCATATATCGTTGGTATACCTGGGGTTGCTCGCCTAATTTCACCGTTAGACTAGTTTGTCCGTGAGGACTTGACCTTCTCTAGTAAATTGCATGGATCTGACACAAAAATCTAAGGATCATAGTTATGAAGATTGGATCGAACCGTCCAATAGCAAAATGGACAATAGTCCCATCCAGTTTGCATTAATTGGTTCATTAGCAATTAAACCAATCAAAACCCGCTTGAACCGATCAAGAACCGTCCGAACCGGATATGTTTAGAGAAAATGGGATCCAGTTCATTCAAAATCGGTTAGTTACCAAATTGTTTCAAAGCAAAAAATTTTATATCAAATTTGCAATGGAAAATATTCGAATCCATACCCCCTTAAGAATCATGAAAAGCCTGACCGCTAACAATTAGTGAAGTCTGAACTATGTAATACAAATACATATGTTCCATTTTAGTCTTAACATTAAATTGGTTCAAAGCAAGATTTGATATCAAATTTACAATGGAGCAAATTCGAACCTGTGCCACCTTCAGGATTATGGAAAGCTTGACCACATAGTCTTAACATTAAATATAATACAAATATATATATTTCGTTTTAAACTTTGTTTTAAAAAAAAATTAATTAAAATTCGACCTTGCAAATGACCCACCGGTTGACTTACTAACTCGATGACTTGATGATTTGTCCGAGTCAACGATCGGGTCGGGTATGATAACTATGCCAAGTATAATACGCTTTCATTCGATCACACTCGCTTCCAAATATTATGTTTGCTGAACTTCCATTGTCCAAAAATATGCTATTAAAATGGTCACCGCTATTATTGCTCCTTATTGTTGTAAAAATTACATGATTTGTATAATAAATTATCAACTATAAGCAAGAATCAAATAATATAAATATGAAAATAAAGTTGGAAAAGCTGGCTTAAGAGAGTCACGACGAATGATGTCCAAAAGTCGTGTGCCTCCCCTTCGTGCGAATACTTTCGGCACTGCACGACTCTAAGATAAAACTCTTATAGCTCGTAGCCAATCCTCCTTCTATATGCACAACCACAATGAGAGATAAAACAAGCCCTTATTAATTGCTAAAAAGATAATATGAAATGACTAGAGAATATTTTTCAAATATTTGTTTTTGTTGTGTAAAATAATAGGAAATTCACCCCCTTTTATAGTAGAAAAATTCAACACCCACATAATGAAAATTAATCAAATTAAATATAGGTTTTAAATATAATAATGAAATTAAATTTTGTATTGAATCTGAAAATTAAAAATAAAAAACCGAACAATTAAAATACAAGAAACTGAAACTGAAATTTTAATTTTCAATTTTCAATTTGAAAATTATTTTCAACAATCCCCCACAAGTTTTAAACTTTCAAAATAATTATATATATGTATATAGTGGCAATATTATACTGTGTAATAGGTATATGTGCCTTTTGGACTAGAACATCATTTAGTGATAACAATTTGCATTTGATGAAGCCATAATGGACTAAGCTTTGAATTAGGTCCCTTTGGCCAAACTTCAATTGTTCCACATACAGTATCAATTTAGACTCGGTTCATAGCGAATAGTGTTGTTAATGGCCATGTGCTCTTATCGTGATTCTAGTAAGAGTCTCTAGGGAATAGCTCAATCCCATAGCCATGGCCTCATGACAACTCTTACATAGGTGAGTCCTCCAAGGATGCATGTGACCCACACATCGCCAGAATTTCCGTCTCGGTACTTATTTAGGGTTAAACCCTTCTGAACATCACAATCATAGCACTATCACCATATGGATGAGCACAATTAATATAGTGTTATTACGAGTCACGTAATGCGGGTTGTTCCTACCACATTGAACCTTCTTCATGGGATCTCCAATCACAAAGGTTGGATTACTTTCGGAGGTGACTCCCTTACAGGCTTAAGCCCATCCATCTTGATGATTCATTAACACCCTTTTTGGGTAAATGTTTGGTTAAGTTATTTAATAAATTCTTTTCAGATCTCACGAAATTGAGAGAAATCACATTTCTCTTAAGTAAAGCCTTAACTGACTTAAGTTTTACTTGAATATATCTATTCATCTTCTTATTTGAGTGGGACTGATTTACAAGCTCTATTACTGTTTTACAGTCACAATGTATTGAAATAGCTGGAATTGACATCCTTATTAATGGTATATCTAATAATAAATCTCTAAACCACTCAGCGTTAGTACATGTTGTATCCAATGCTATTAACTCCGACTCTAAAGTACTTCTAAAGATGATTTTTTGTCTTGTTGAACCCCAAAATATGGCTGCACCACCCAGCATGAACACATGTTCAGTAGTAGACTTAATATCTACATTATCAGTTATCCGATTTGCATCGCTCTATCCTTCAATAATATTTGGAAAACTTCTATAGCATATAAAATAATCTAATGTATCTTGGAGATATTTAAGCACTCTCTTCAAAGTGTTCCAATGTTCTTTACTTGGATTGTTAGTATATGTACTAAGTTTCCTAATAGCAAAGACTATATCAAGTTTTGTCCTATTTGTTATGCACAATAAAGATCCAATAATTTGAGAATACTTAAATTGTGAAACAGGTTCACCTAGATTCTTCTTCAAGTCCACATTTGAATCATATGGAGTAGAAACTAGCTTATTATGATAATGCCCAAACTTTTCCAACATCCTTTAAATAGCACTAGACTGATTTAATGAAATTCTTTCAGATGTTTTTCTTAACTTAATTCCTAAAATTTATAAGTTTCTCCCAAATCTTTAATTTCAAGATTCTTTGACAAATAACTCTTCACATCATTCACAAATCCTAAATTTGTCTCAAATATTAATGTGTCATCTACATATAAACAAAGTAACACAGGCTCGTTGTTATCTTTTTTGCAATACACACACTTGTCATGTGCATTAATTTTAAATCCATAATTTAGTATAACTCTTTTGAACTTCTCATGCTACTGTTTAGGAGCTTGTTTTAGTCCATATAATGACTTTATTAATCTAGCTTGTTTTAGTCCGTATAATGACTTTATTAATCTACATACTTTATGTTCTTGTCATTTGACTTTAAATCCTTCTAGTTGTTCCATGTATATTTCTTCATCTAAATCACCATTCAAAAATGTAGTCTTAAAATGCATTTGATAAATGATCAATTTATAAATACTAGTTAATGCTAACAAATAGTAGTTATTCTAGCAACAGGAGAATATGTATCAAACTATTCAACTCCTTTTTGAGTGAATTCTTTAACTACTAACCTAGCTTTATATTTATCTATACTTCCATTAGGCTTCAACTTCTTTTTAAATACCCATTTACATCATATCACCTTACTACCTTGAGGTAAATCACATAAAATCCAAGTATTATTTTGTATAATTGACTCATACACATAATTGATAGCTTCTTTCCAAGTGCATGTTCGCTAAAATTATATACCGCAAGTGTACGGGTGCGTTCAAGTAATAAAGTGGACTTGTGAGTTCGAATATCAATCCCTCGAGGAGTATTTTTTTAAAATTACACAATTGCTTACTCAATTTTAACAATTGAAAACACAAAATTTGATTTTATATGTGAGACGAAAAAGAAAATGAATTTAAAGATCAATTAAAATAACAATTATGAAAGAGAAGGAAATTCGGATTATAAATGAGTTGGGATTTACGATATCACTTAACCGTCATTTTTTTTATATCGTAATAAACCGAAAATGCAAATTACCAAGTTAAAATGTTAGACCCGATTTTTCAAGTTTAATTAATTACCTCATTTCGAGTGAATTTAACCATAATTGATTTGTTTTACCCACTATATCTCTATGTTGATAAAAATCCAACCAACCGCATTAAATCATAATGAAAATACTCAATGGATCACCTAGAGTTTGGAGTATATCTCTATCTCCTAAAACAACCTAGGGCATTAATCATTTTGATCAAGAATGCACAACAATCTCTCAATGATTACACAAGCCACCTAACTCAATCATCTATTAACACATACATTGTGAAAATTTAAGCGCACAACAATAAATGCACAATAACCATAGTAAATATGTTGATAAAAATCCAACCAACCGCATTAAATCATATTGAAAATACTCAATCGGTCACTTAGAATTTGGAGTATATTTCTATCTCCTAAAACAACCTAGGACATTAATAATTTTGATAAAAAATGCACAACAATCTCTCAATGATTGCACAAGCCACCTAACTCAATCATCTATTGGACACATACATCATGAAAATTTAAGCACAATAATAAATACACAATAACAATAGTAATTAAAGCATTAAATAATTAATATTGACATTAATGAAACTTAGGTCAAGTTACACCATAAATTTCAACATTAAACACTTAACTCATTGTAAAATAGAGGTACAAAAAGGAAATAAAGAGAGAACTCATTACAAAATGAAGGAAATTATAGAAAAATTCAAGATATTGGAAAAAAACCGTCCCTTGAATATATTTTTGAAAATGTGAGGGATTGAAATTTTGACTATCCCTTTCAAACTCCCAAATTTTGTTAGATATTATTTTCTTATTCTTGTCTCTTCTCCCCCTTGAAGTGCTCTCCTATGAGTCTTTCACTAAAATTGAACAAAAAATAGTATTTAAAGGGCAAAAAATCGTCTCAGGTGAAATTGCATAAGAAGTCCCAAAATTTAAGCAAAATAGGCAAAATAGCCCAGCTAGAAGGCGGCACGCGCTCACGGGCGTTATTGGTGCACGTGCAATGTAACCATTTTGGTCTCGGTATATTAAAACACATTTCCCTTGTGAGTACCATATCGCGTGCGGGCTTTCTTCCTTTCTTTTGTCCAGCTTACTCCTCCATATAATTGTACGCCTGTCCTTCAACTTTGATCATGTACAATCTGGTCCTCAAAGTTTTATCTTTATATCAATTTTTCCCTCCAAAATTTGCAACCCAATGTCCTCCAACTATCTAACTTGTGAAATTTGGTCCATATCTTCATGTTTTTGTGCACTTTTGATCCATTTTTCTCTCTTTTTTACCTTATTTTCTTTTCATTTGAGTTTATTACCTAAAAAAACAATAATTACATAATTGTGAGTAAAAATTCGTTCTTTTAATTAATATTTAAGCTTATTTAGATATTAAATAAGTGTGCAAAAATACACTTATCAAATATCCTCAAACTTAAGTTCTTGCTTGTCTTGAGCAAGATTATCTATCAGCACAATCAAGCAACACATGATAAAGATCAACATATTAGATAGCTTGCCAAAAATCAATAAATGTAAAATTGTATAATTAATTCACAAATATGTTCCAAGTAATAGGAAATGAAGGAAGTTGAGCTTATCCAATGTTCGATCGGTGTCTATGTGCATAGTCATTTTCAATCATCACCTAAACTTGAAAAAGATTATCAAGACGGATGAATTTCAAATTGGTGTCAACTTGACCCTTAGTGGTCAAGTATTTCCTTTCCCACTCTAGAGATTTACACTTCTTAAATATATTTACTTTATTTTTTCAAGTGTAAATCTAAAGGCTGCTCTCAAATCACTTATTTCTTTTCCCACTCTAGTTTGGTTAGGCCTAATCAGCAATGTCAAAAATCTATTCACGTGATGATTCTCCACTAGATAAGTACTTCAACATTTAAGCTTATACTAAATAATTCAAACCCACTAGTTATCTAAGCCCAAATATTGAAAACAATTGCACCGAATCAATTTTTTTCAATTAAAGCTCTTAATTAACCTCACACCCTTAAGCTTTCTTTTTGATCCTTGTAGCGAGCTTTAGGTCGATAGCTCCCCGATTGTTTAGACCAAAGGGTACCGAGTTTCGAAATACCCCAACGAACTTAATAACTCGAGTAAAAAATGCTACGAAGTGAGGCATAAGATTCAACAAGTGCAAAATCATTCTTTTAAGCACAACAAAACTAATGTGGCTTAGATCCCTAACATATGGTCATTACCTAGCTTATACTTAGCAAAAGACACTCCACACAAATATGTTCACATACATGGAATCAATACACTTCTGGATAATATCTTACACCAGCTCGACCACCCCCAAACTTATTTCACAATATGGTTAAGTGAAAGAGAAGAAAATGTAAGATTGATAAAAATTAATCCACAACTCACAACCTAGTTCCTATCAATTCAAAAATATATCCATCAATCCAAAATTCCCACATCTATATAACAATTAATCATAACTATTGTGCTCAAAGTAAATTGGAATCTCACACGGACAAGCATTTAAAAAAAAAATTAGGCACAAATAGCATATTTGGTCATAGCTCATGAATCAACAACAATTTTAAACATCAAAATATCCTAAGTCGGCAAGGCTATCTAACATATCAACACAATATCACCAATTTAAGCACAATCACCCCAAACTTAAATCACACATTATCCTCAATGTGTAAAAGAATGATATAAAACAAAGAAAGGTGGCTGACAAAACTTCCCTATTGAATGTTTGTTGAAGGTTGATTGTGATATTTTTTAGCTCATGACATTGTTCACCCCAACTTGTTGAGACCCATGGGTGGCTCGGACTTCAAAAATTTGACCTACAAAAAAATGGTATTAAATAAAAAATGTGATAACAAAAGTATTAATCATTAAAAAATATCAAAATAGCAAAATGGTAAGAAGATTGGGTTGCCTCCCAACAAGCACTTGTTTTAAATTTTCTAGCTCGACTTTTGGGATTTGATCACTCCAGGTTGTCAAGGAGAATAAATAATTTTCTTTCGAAAAATTGCCTCCCAAGTATTGTTTCAAATGTTGCCTGTTGACCTTGAAGTTCCCCTTTTCTTCATGATAAAATTCAATCGCTCTATGTGAAAAGATTTTTGCAATGGTAAAAGGACCCGACCATCTTGAGCGGAGCTTTTCGAGAAACAATCGAAGTCTAGAATTGTAGAGATGAACTTATTTCCCAACAAAGAACTCCCGCTTCACAATGTCTTTGTCATGCCATTTCTTTGTCTTTTATTTGCAAATTTGGGCAATCTCATAAGAATCAAAGCGGAATTCATCAAGTTCATTCAATTGAAGCAATCTCTTCTCACCGGCCAATTTGACATCAAAGTTCAAAGCTTTCATTGTCCAATAAGCCTGATGCTCGAGTTCGACCGAGTGGTGACAAGCTTTCCCAAATAAAAGACTATAAGGAGACATACTAATATGGGTTTTGAAGATGGTACGGTAAGCCCATAATGCATCATCCAATTTTTTGAACCAATCTTTTCTCGAGGCGCTCACCGTTAACTCAAAAATCTACTTCAACTCTATATCCAAAATCTCAACTTGGCTACTAGTTTGGGGATGATAGGGGGTGGCCACACGATGCTTCACTCCATATCTTGTCAATAATGAGTCAAAGAGGCGATTACAAAAATGTTTGCCTCCATCACTAATGATAGCTCGGGGGTGCCATAGCGAGATAAAATATTTTTCTTTAAAAAGTTTACTACCACTTGAGCATCATTAGTGGGCAAAGCCACCGCTTCGACCCACTTCGACACATAATCGATCGCCACCAAAATGTATTGATTTGAGAATAATGAAGGAAAATGCCCCATAAAATCAATACCCCACACATAAAAAATTTCTACCTCCAATATAGAGTTCAACGGCATTTCATTTCGATTGGAGCTATTACCACTACGTTGGTATCTATCACTTTTAGAGACAAGAGTGTGGGCATGCTTAAATAATGTGGGCCAATAGAAACGGTTGAAGTACCTTTGATGCGGTTTTCACGGCACTAAAGCGACCACCATAGGGAGGAACGACATTGTTTGAGGATTTGCTCAATTTCATCTTCCGGCACACATCTCCGAATAATTTGATCCGGACCTTATTTAAACAACAAGGGGGTCTTACAAAAAATAATGCTTGATGTCGACGAAGAATCTATTCGTTTGTTGGTAAGAAAGATCCGGGGGAGTGATCCCACTAGCAAGAAAATTCACATGGTCCGTATACCATGGTGTGTGAGTGACTTGTAGAAGATGCATGATTTGTAAGAGTTGTTCATCTAGAAATACCTCATTTATTTCACCATCCACCACTTCTTCAGTGTGCTCAAGTCGAGACAAATGATCGGCGACAATATTTTCAGTCCCCTTCTTATCACGAATTTTCAAGTCAAACTCTTGTAGAAGAAGAACACATCTAATCAATTGAGGTTGGCATCTTTCTTTGCTAGAAAATACTTGAGGGCCGAGTGGTCAGTGTAAACAATCACCTTCGACCCAATGAGATAAGGTCGGAATTTATCAAATGCAAATACCACTGCGAGCATCTCTTTTTTGGTAGTAGCATAGTTCAATTTAGCATTAGTCAAGGTTCGATTAGTGTAGTAGATAACATGCAAGATTTTATCTCTTATTTGCCCCAAAACTTCTCCAATGGCATAATCGCTTGCATCGCACATAAGCTCAAATGGAAGATCCCAATCTGGAGCTACAATTCATCTAGAGCTACAATGATATGAGCAGTGATGAATTTCTCTTTAAGAGTGTTGAAAGTATGAAGACACTCTGAAGAGAAATCAAAAGTAATGTTCTTCTCAAGTAAGGAACAACGTGGCTTTGTGATTTTTGAGAAGTCCTTGATAAATTTCCTATAAAATTCGGCATATCCCAAAAAACTCCTTATCCCCTTTACCGAAGTTGGTGGAAGTAATTTCTCAATGATTTGGATTTTTTCCTTGTCAACCTCTATCCCTTTGCATGAAATTCAGTGGCCAAGAACTATGCTTCCTTGGACCATGAAGTGGCATTTTTCCCAATTAAGTACTAAGTTGGTCCCCTCACATCTTTTTAATACAATCTCCAAATTCCTCAAACATCTATCAAACGAGGCCCCAAACATCGAGAAATCATCTATCAAAACCTCAATACATTTCTCCACCTTGTCGGAAAAGATAGTCATCATGCACCTTTGGAAAGTGGCAGGTACATTGCAAAGACCAAAATGCATCCTTCTATATGCAAATGTACCATATGGACAAGTGAAAGTAGTTTTCTCTTGATCCTCCGGGACTATTGAAATTTGATTATAGCTCGAATACCCATCCAAAAAAGTAATAGTAAGAATACCTCGTCAATCATTCAAGCATTTGATCAATGAAAGGAAGAGGAAAGTGGTCCTTTCTAGTAGCATTATTGAGCTTACGATAATCAATGCATACTCTCCAACCGGTCACGGATTGTGTAGGTATAAGTTCGTTGTTCTCATTTTCAACTACCGTTACACCTCTTTTTTTTTATACCACTTAAACGGAGCTCATCCATGCACTATCTGAAATTGGATAAATAATGACCGCATCAATCCACTTTACCACCTCAGCCCTCACCACTTCTTTCATGTTCAGATTCAACCTCCTTTGATGCTCCATCGATGGTCTAAAATCATCTTCCATAAGGATTTTGTGCATGCACAATGAAGGGTTAATTCCTTGAATATCTTCAATAGTCCAACTGATGGCCTCCTTGTGTTCCCTCAACACCCGAAGTAACTTCTCTTCCTCTAACTCACTTAAGGAATTGGAAATGATAACTGGAAGTGTAGATGCATCTCCTAAATAGGCATAGCTCAAATGAGATGGAAGAGGTTTTAATTCAAGTGTAGGTGCTCATTGAAGAGATGGTAGTGGTGGTGAAGAGTTCTTTTTCAAACCTTAAAGTATGTTACTCTCTTGTACAAGCAAGACGATGTAGCCCCTAAATAATGTGCCACGTGCTCAACTTCAAGATCCTTATCTTTGGTAGTTGAAAAATGTGCAAGACATGTTTCAAGAAGATCCTTAAAAATTCCATAAAGAGAATCGGCCACCACATGATCAACAACATCTACTCGAAGGCATGAATCGAATTCTGATGGGTACTTGATGGCCTTCAAGCTATTGAATGTAACTTGTTCATTTGAACCCATAAGATGAGTTTCTCCTCTTGTACGTCAATCAAAGCTCAACCGATAGTAAGAAATGGTCGTCCCAAGATAATAGGGATGTCATGATCCTCCTCTATATCAAGAATTATAAAATCGGTCGGGAAGATGAACTTGTCTACTTTGACTAGGACATCCTCAATGACACCCCTTGGATACTTGATAGATCTATAGGCCAATTGCAAGGACACAGTGGTTGCTTTGGCCTCTCCCAAGCCCAATTTCTTGACAATTGACAAATGCATCAAATTAGTGTAGTATCAAGATCACATAAAGCTTTACTACCAAGATAATAGGGATGTCATGATCCTCCTCCATATCAAGAATTATAATATCGACAGGAAAGATAATCTTGTCCACTTTGACTAGGACATCCTCAATGACGCCCCTTGGATACTTGATAGATCTATCGACCAATTGCAAGGACACGGTCGTTGCCTTGGCCTCTCCCAAGCTCCATTTCCTGAAAATTGACAAAGGCATCAAATTAATGCTAGCATCAAGATCACATAAAGCTTTACTAAAGTTAAATCACCAATAGTGCACGAAATTGTAAAACTCTCTGGATCTTTGATTTTTTGAGGTAATTTGTTTTGTAAAATAGCACTACACTCCTTCGTTAGTATCACCGTCTCATGCTCTTCAAGTTTTCTTTTGTTGGAAAGAATGTCCTTCATGAACTTGGCATTTGAGCTAAAGCATGGCAAATGGGATGTTGATGTGTAGCTTCTTGAACACTTCCAACAATTTGCCGAATTGAGGATCAAGCTTATGCTTTTGAAGATTATGTGGAAAGGGAATAGGGGTACATATGCCTTAACCGGTGTTGGAGCCTTTGATGTTGATGGCTCCGATTCACTTTCCTTGGCTACTTCAGCACTACTACTAGTCTCTTAAACAAGTACATCTTCTTCCATGGGTGCTTTGTTGGATTGAACCCGTGTTACCGTAATTTCGGATAATTGTACCCAACTTCTAGTGGTAATAGCTTGCACAATCTTTCTTGGATTTGTTTCGGTATTGCTAAGCAATGCTCCTTGTTGCCTTTCGAAGAGAAGCTTGGGTATTTGGGCCATTTGACGCTCCAAATTTTTTATAGAGGCATCATTACGTTCTTGATATTTCAATTGATGGTTCGCCAACTTAGCAATGGCCTCTTCCTATCCTTCTTTCTTCTCTTGTGGCTAGGGGTGGGTGTAGATTGGGTTAGGTCGATTTTTTACTCAACCCAATATAGTCGGTTTGATAAAAAATCAAATCAACCCAACCTAACCCAATCAAGTTTCGATTGGGTTGGGTTGGTCGATTTGGACACTAAAAATCATAAAAGTATATTCCGACAATAAAAACATATCAACCACATGAAATGCATAAATAAAAAATGCTAAAAAAAGAAAATAGAGGCATCTTGTACCTGTAATTAAAAATGCATTTGTTTTCAAATCAAAGCTTAACAAGAAATGGGAAAGTTTAATAAAAAACCCACTACTTAGTACAATTTTGTCAAGATTTTAAAGTGCAAAAGTTGTGTAATTGTGTTTTATAACTTATTTGTCCTTTGACTTTTGGCTTTTGCCTTTCGGAATGGAGTTGCGTCTTTTTTTAAAAAAAAATAAGTGGGTCGAGTTAGGTTGGGTTGGGTTAAATCGGTTTCCTTGGATTAACTCGTGACCCGACCCAACCCGCCTTCTTCGTCCAAAACCCAACCCAACTATAAAATAAAATAAAAAAAACTGACCCAAACCGGTCGGTTTAGGCGGGTTGGTTTGGGTTTTGCCCACCCCTACTTATGGCCTCATGTTTAGCACGTTTTGATTGTTCCCATTAGAGAAGTTTGGATGATTTGGCCAATTGGGGTTATAAATTTGAGAGTAAGGATTATACCCTTAGCATTGGAAGTTTTGAGCATATGCCACTTGCTAGGTGGATGGCAAACTACTACCTATTAATGGGCAACTTGGACTTGGGTGATTTGCTCCAACTTAGCAATGGACTCTTCCCATCTTTCTTTCTTCTCTTCTGGCCTCGGGTTTAGCACATTTTGATTGTTCCCATAAGAGAAGTTTCGATGATTTCGCCAACTGGGGTCATAAGTTTGAGAGTAAAGATTATACGCTTGCGTTGGAAGTTTTGAGCATATGCCGCTTGCTTGGTGGATGCCAAACTACTACCTATTAATGGGCAACTCGGACTTGGGTGATTTGCTCCAACTTAGCAATGGCCTCTTCCCATCCTTCTTTCTTCTCTTATGGCCTGGATTTAGCACATTTTGATTGTTCTCATAAGAGAAGTTTGGATGATTTCGCCAACCGGGATTATAAGTTTGAGAGTAAGGATTATACCCTTGGCGTTGGAAGTTTTGAGCATATGCCACTTGCTCGGTAGATGCCAAACTACTACGTTTTAATGGGTAACTCGGGCTTGGGTGATTTGCTCCACAAATATCACTAATAGGTGGAGATTGTATCGTATGGACGGAATGATAGCTAGAGGTAGATGTAGAAAGTCATTCTACCTTCTTTGTTAGGGACTCAATCTTTGCTAGAACCATTGAAAAGGCTTTACTATTTTGAACTCCACCAACTCCTCTTTGTGAACCCCTATCCAGCCAGCACTTTGCTTACTCATGACTTCAAATAGATCATATGCTTCCCGAATACTCTTCTTCTTAATTGAACCATTAGAAGATGAATCTACATTTGAATGGCAAAGAGTCAATCCAACATAAAAATAATTTACTTGTTGCCCCATTGTGATTTCATGATTTGGACATTTCCAAAGCATATTTTTAAACCTCTCACAAGCCTCATGAAAGCTCTCTAATTTGAATTGTTGGAAGGTGGTTATGTCTTGCTTGAGTTTGGCTACTCACGCGGGTGGAAAGAATTTGGTTGTAAATTTTTTAACAAACTCCGCCCAACCATTCATGCTCCTATGTGGAAAAGTTTCAAGCCACTCCCTTGTCTTATCCTTCATTGTATGGACAAATAATCTCATTCAGATCGCATCCACACTCACGCCCTCATATTTAAAATTGCCAACATTCTCCACAAATCATGGAACATGAAAGTGTGGGTTCTCATCAGTCCTCCCATAAAATGGAATGGTATAGGAAAACAAACTGATGACATCCGATCGAAGTAGAAAGTTTGGATGTCCATATGAAAGGTAGACAATACTTGATTCATTCTCTACCATGGGTCGGTTCATGAAGTTCCCAAATAGCATAACTTCCTCATTTACAACAGGCTCTTGAGCCCTACCCGTTTGGTTACCAAAACCAGATGGAATGTCACCTTGTAGAATATTTTATGGTTGAGCATTGGGTTCTACATTTTCTCCATGTTGGGCCCTCTTACTTAATTGTTGGCTTCTTAATTCTCTTTGTTCTCATCGCCTTCTTCGAAAAGTCCTTTCAATATCTAGATCAAGTTCGAAAAATCAAAACTTTTCGAACGAAACTTGCACTACCGAAGACTTAAGGAAATAAAAATTGAGAAGTCAACTTCACAATAAACATATAAAAGTTATACAAAAGAATAAAAACTAAAAATTGTGAAAATTAGAATCAACTAAGATGGTAATTAAAATAAAACACTCATCGACAACGACGCTAAAAACTTGTTCGCTAAAATTATATACCGCAAGTGCACGGGTGCATTCAAGTAATAAAGTGGACTTGTGAGTCCGAATATCAATCCCTTGAGGAGTTTTTTTTTTTTTGATTACACAATTGTTGACTCAATTTTAACAATTGAAAACACAAAATTTGATTTTATATGTGAGACAATAATGAAAATGAAAATGAATTCGAAGATCAATTAAAATAACAATTATGAAAGAGAAGGAAATTCGGATTATAAATGAGTTGGGATTTCGATGACACTTAACCGTCATTTCTTTAATATCGTAATAAATCGGAAATGCAAATTACCAAGTTAAAATGTTAGACCCGATTTTCCAAGTTTAGTTAATTACCACATTCGAGCGAATTTAACCCTAATTGATTGGTTTTACCCACTATATCTCTATGTTGATAAAAATCCAACCAACCGCATTAAATCATAATGAAAATACTCAATGGATCACCTAGAGTTTGGAGTATATCTCTATCTCCTAAAACAACCTAGGGCATTAATCATTTTGATCAAGAATGCACAACAATCTCTCAATGATTACACAAGCCACCTAACTCAATCATCTATTAACACATACATTGTGAAAATTTAAGCGCACAACAATAAATGCACAATAACCATAGTAATTAAAGCATTAAATGATGAATATTGAAATTAATGAAACTTAGGTCAAGTTACACCATAAATTCTAACATTAAACACTTAACTCATTATAAAATAGAGGCACAAAAATGAAATAAAGAGAGAACCCAATACAAAATGAAGGAGATAATATAAAAATTAAATTGAACAATCAATGGTATTTGAAGGGCCAAAAATCGTCTCAAATGAAATTGTAGAAGAAGACTCGAAATTTACGCGAAACGGGCAAAGTTGCCTAGTTGGAAGGCGGGGCACGCGCACTGACATTCTTGGCTTGCCCGCACCATGTAACCATTTTGGTCTCTGTTTATTAAAATTTCCTTCCCGCGCAAGCACCATATCGTGCGCAGGCTTTATTCCTTTCTTTTGTCCAAACTTAGTCCTCCATAGCACAACAGGTCCTTCAACTTTGATAGTGTACAATCTGATTCTCAATTTTTGATCTTTATATCAACATTGCCCTCCAAATTTTGGAACCCAAGGTCCTCCAACTATCTAACTTGTGCACTTTGGTCCCTATTTTCATGTTTTTGTACACTTTTGATCCATTTTTCTCTCTTTTTTACCTTTTTCTCTTTTCATTTAGGTTTATGACCTACAAAAGCAATAATTATATAATTGTGAGTAGAAATTTGCTCATTTAATTAATATTTAAGCTTGTTCAAATATTAAATAAGTGTCCAAAAATACACTTATCAGTGCATCAATAGAGACTATAGCATTTTTATATGTTTCAGGTTCACCTTCAAGTAGATATGTAAAGAACTCTTCTCCAAATGATTTCTCTTTCCTCGTCCTTTTACTCCTTCTATGTTCATGTTCAACTTCACCTTCTAAAGATGAACTAGATGGAGTACGATTTAAAAACAATTTCTTAGAAGACGAGGATTCACTTGAAATTCTAGTCTTAAATGGAAAAATATCTTCAAAATAAGTAGTATCTCTAGTTTCAATGATAGTATTATTTGTAATCTCACTTACTTCAGAATTTACAATTAAGAACCTAACATCCACAGTTTTTGGTCCTATTTTCTTTCTTTTAGGATTAGGTATAACTACTTTTTTGCTAAACATCCTCACACTTTTAGAAAATCTAACCTAGGAAATCTCTTTTTTCATAGCTCATATGGAGTTTTAATATTGTCTTTAACAGTTACTCGATTCAATATGTAACAAGAAGTTAGAACAGCTTCACCCATAAATTTTCAAGTGCTCCAAAACTTATGAGCATAGCATTTACCATATCCATCAAAGTTCTATTCTTCATTTCTGCAATACCTTTGGATTGTGATGAATAAGGAGGTGTCACTTCGTGTATTATACCATTACCTCATAGTAATCCTTAAGATTATTCCTGACATATTCTCATCCTTTATTGGATCTCAAGATTTTTATCTTATGTTCTAATTGATTTTCGACCTCCTCTTTATAGATTTTGAACTTATCGTAAACTTCGCCATTTGTTTTCAATAAATAAATATAGCAATACTTAGAATAATCATCTATAAATGTTACAAAATACTTATTACCAACTCGTGTTGGGAATCTATTAGAATCACAAACATCACTATGAATCAATTCCAAGAGTTTTGTATATCTTCTGACAGATTTAAAAGATTTCTTAGTTTGTTTGGCTTGTACACAACCTTCACACTTATTATTACCAACTTGAGATTTTGGAATCAAGTTTAGATCCATAAGCTTCTTGATCTTCATATTACTATCATGACCCAATCTTTCATGCCACAAATAACTAACTTCAACATTAAGAATCATGGAAAAATCATGATAAATTTCTTCAATAATATTCAATTTAAATAATCCATCACTAATATAACATTTCCCAACAAAAACATTGTTTTTTATTATAACAACATTATTTGACTTCATTACAAGTTTAAAACCTTGTTGAACTAAAAAAGATCCACTAACTAAATTTCTTCTAACTTCATGAACATGGTGAACTTGATCTAAACTTAAACTCTTCCCAGAAGTCATCTTAAGCTCGACACTTCCAATTCCCAATATAGAAGCAATGGAGTCATTTCCCAAAGTTAAGCTTCCTTTGCTTGAAGTCTGATAAGATTTAAACAAACTCTTATCAAAACAAATATGAACATTTGCTCCAGAATCTATCCACCATTCATTACTAGTATAAGTAAAATTGACTAAAGAGGTTGATGATTCGGACCTAATGGAATGTTCACAATCTTTCAACATATTTACTCGATCCTTTTGAAATTTGTCCTTAAACTTGTACTCCTTAGTCCTTTTGTAGTAGTAATCTCGAGCGAGATGGTTGGTTCTTCCACATATATAACATGACCCTTGCTCCTTCTTCTCTTTGCCTTTGTTATCCTTAGCGTAGTTATTCTAAGGTTGGAAGTGTTTTCTATAGCGGTGTAAGTTTTTCTTAAACTTATTGTCTCGAGACTTAAATTGCTTTGAGGAATTAGTAGGGGTTTTTGAATTTTCTACCAAGTTTGCTTTAGCATGTGATTCATCAACTTTTTTGATACGATTTCTATGATGCTCTTCTATTCTCAAAGAATTGAACACTTGGTTCAATGTTAAAATCCCTTACTTAAGTATAAGACCTTTAGCAAAATCCGACGAAGAAGGTGGAAGTTTATCTATAAGGCATGAAATCTTATAATCCTCACTAAAATTTGATCCTTTGTTTCTACATATCGTAGTAAATCTTGAAATTCATGGATTTATTCGTTTATAGATTTTTCGTCCACCATAACATATTTGTTAAATGTTGACACATTAAATCTATCGACTCCAACATCATCAATTCCATATTCTTTCTCTAAAGTTTTCCAAAACTCTTTAGCACTCGTGATATTTTGATAAATATCATAAAGTCTATTAGAAAGAGCACTTAGGGTCTGTTTGATTGCAATGGTGGAAAATTGGTGGAAAAAAAATGAATTCCAGATAAAGTAATTTCCTAGAACTTATTTTCTAGAGAAATGTTAATTAAGCGTGTTTGATTGGTATAATTTTCCACTCAGAAAAATTTAAAATTTTGTATCTTTTTGTGTTCGTTTAATTTTGTTTTTACATGGAAATTGTCCATTAAAGTGATTATTTTTCCAAAGTTTAGGGTTTGTTTGGCTTTGTTTTATATGAAAATTGTCTATTAAAGTAATTTTTTTTTTTTT
>CAIGRB010009608.1:33466-47800 GCA_903798255.1 Fraxinus quadrangulata
AAAAAAAAAAAAAAAAAAAACCTGGAATTCAGTTTCCCACCAAAAATATGGGAAAAACAATTCAACCAAATCATGGAATTGGTGCACGTGTGGACCATTTGTGGAAAGTGTTTTCTAGGTAAATTTTATGCCATCAAACACTACAAAAGATGGAAAATCCCTCTTATCAAACGGGGCCCGAAAGTTAGTTTATGACAATGGAATTCAATTTGTTCTGGGTTATACCATGAGGTAGATTCTTTACCTTCATAATCTTCTTTTATAGCTGAAATTAACCCTAGAAGGTCAACCAATATTCCATTTGTTTTTCCATCTTTTAAAATTTTTTGCATCAAAATTTTTTCGATTTAGCACTATTAGTATCTTCACGAGATGTCATTCTCACACTATAAATTACTAAGGCAAAGAGAAGTAACTGTTGATATATAAATTTGTCAATTTAACCTAAACAATATATATATGAATAATACCAACAATAAATTTTCAATAAAATCAAATATTTAAAACTTGACACTAACAACAAATATTCCAAGTAATAACGTAAGAGATTAAATGACTATTGAAGTTTCAAATGCAATAGTCACAATTAATTTTATATTAAAAATGCATTGGACTTTTTTTATTTTCTTTCTTTCTTTTTAATTGACTTGATCACCGCTTAAGTAAAACAATTGACATGCAATAATATATGCTTCAATTCTGAAAATGTTCTAATAATTAAAATGTTTAGTTTATTGACTTAATCAACAATTAAGTAAATAATATATGTTTCAAAACTTTCCATAAGTTATAAAAATGGAATACATACTTAAAATTAAAATATAGAAACAATTTAGAAGAGTGCAATATTTAATCAATAAAATCTCTATTAGTTCCCAAAATGCAAAATTTATGCAGTAAGTTTCACAATGAAAATTATAAAAGGTTCTAAAAAATTTTAACAAAATCAAATAAAAAATTGAAGCATAATAATAATAATGAGTATGTTAACAATTACCACGAATTATTATTACACAAATCACACACGACTTTAGATTGTTGTAAAAATTAAGTAATTTGTGTAATAAATTATCAACTACAAGCATGAATCAAATAATATAAATATGAGAATAGAGGTAGAAAAGCCGGTCTAAGAGAGTCGCGATGAACGTTGTCCTAAAGTCGTGGGCGTCCCCTTCGTGCGGGTACTTTCGGCACTGCACAGCTCCAAAATAAAACCCTTATAGCTCGCAGCTAGTTCTCCTTCTATGAGAACGACTACAGGGAGGGATAGAACAAGCTTTTATCAATTGTCAAAAAGATAATATGAATGACTAGAGAGTGTTTTTCACATGTTTGTTTTTGTTGTGTGTAAAAAAATAGGAAATTCACCCCTTTTTATAGTAGAAAACATCAACACTCACACAATGAAACTTAATCCCAAGAATCTTCTTCAATCTCAAAAGTTTTCAAACCAAAGCTTTTGCTCCTTGATCCTGATGATTATGTGTTTTTCCCTCCTCCCAAATTGTGTTCTCTAGAGTTGTATTTATGTTTTCTTCAAGTCTTGGAAGAGTTTTGTTGAATTGGAGTTTTAAAAATATGAATTGCACTTAAAACCCCTATGTGGCGGCAAGTAGCTCCGTGTAGTGGCGCCACGGTGCCACGAATTTGTTCTTTTTCCTGAGAGGGTGCCCACTTGGTGGCGCCTTTGGCGCCACATGCTGCTCCAACTCTGCTCATTTTTCAATATTTTTATCATAATTTTCTCTTCCAATATTCAATTAAGGCCATTCAAAGTACGTTTGAAATATAATCCAAAGGGCTACAACTTTACCAAAGATACCTTTTTTTTCTATTCGAACATTTACTATGTCAAAAATGAGTCTCAATCTCCAACTAAAATTTGGAACATACTTGTACGATTAAAAATTGATTTTGTAAAAATATTTTGATCATGTTTCACTCCTTTTTGAAGTCTAACTGCATCCAATTGAACTCTTAGCATTCTAGAATCTTCATCGAGAGGCTCGACACGACTTTTGAGTATTACACTTTAGTCCCCAAACTTTAAATCTTGCCCTTTTTGTCAATTTTCACTTCTTTCTTCCAATTCAACGTCCAATATAGTTTCATTAAAAGAATTTCGAAATATCCATATTTTAGAGCATAAATAAGTGTATAAAATACACATAAGCGTCAATTTGTTGATAAAATATTAATCAACAAATTCTCCTCAGCCGATCATGATTTTTCCTTCTAAACTCTTTGGTCTGACGCTCAAGCAACAAGAAGAAGAAAAGTGGCTATTTGGGATAAAGTTACTGAAATTTGAATATTCAAATTCCCTTCTAGCGATGCATATTTATAGATTTCTAATGAGGCGTTGAAAGTAATTAGGTCATTTATGCTAACCACGAATGGCAGTTGTTAATTAGTTGGCTTCTAACTAATTTTGTAACTCCTTTATTCACCAATTTAGATCTCATATAATTGGTATGTATTTTGGTTGCATTTCATGATCAAGTCGCTTAAACTATCTTCAGTGGACCACACCAAATTTGTTGTAATTTGGTGTAAAAGTTACATTAAAATTGCCACTTTAGGAATGACATCGGAAAGTCTCTCTATGCATTCAAAAAGAATCATAATAAATCATCAATTCAGAATCTATTGTTTCAATTTCAGGCAGGTTTCGAGAGTTTATGCGATTTATGGACGAACATAACTATGCAGTAGCAATTTGAATTAACACGAAACATCAAATTTGTTGTTAAAAATATAATTGAATGGGGGGTTTGTTTCAAGTTTTTTGCAGCCAGTGAATTGTGATAATAGTTTGAGTAATCTGCTGACATAAGAACACTGAACAGCTCGTTGCTTGAAATTATGAAAGAGGCATAGATGATTTTGATTTTGTTTAATTTCAGTTTTGGATATCCATTGAGAATAAGAATTGTAAATAATTATACGTCATAATGCAAAAACAACATAAAATATATCATAATAAATAGACAGTCAACAAATTATTTACAAAACTAAATTTTATAAGCAAGATCCCAAAGATCTCTACTTTCGGTACTTATTCCTTTTTTTTTTTTTTTAATTATGTGAAATTCTACACCGTAGTTGTCAAGTAGTTGTCAAAGTGAATAATTTTATTTTAGAACAATTCTAGCATTTGTATAGTAGATGGAAGAAGTGATACGTGAGGCTCGACATGCCGGCTTTTAAAAAGATCTTACACATATATTTGTGATTATGACACGTACACGCTATACTAGAAACTTTATTCTGATAGATGAAGACCTAAATATGTATGTTTTATGAAGATCATAAAAACTGTACTCCAATCTGAATCTGGTTACTAGACTTTTTCCACCAATTGAGTTACATGTGGAGTGGTCTCCATTTTAGTTCGACGCTATGTACATGTTGTGTTGTTTGGAGAAGTTTAAGTTTGTCAAGTATATAGTTGTGGAGTGACAGCTGACCACTAGTGCACACATACAACCATATTTGGCTCTTTCTGGTAGATCCTTTGAGATTCAATGGGCCTCTATGTATTTGTTCGACTAGAATGAGACGAACAATTTTTGAAATATTTTAGATTCCATTACGGGTGATATGTGTGTTTTTGTAAATTTATCTAGGCTATTAAATGAGGATATTTTGTAGTGCTTTTGATAAATTATAGCTTAATCTCGTATGCATTTTGCTTGTTACGTAAAACTCAGTGATTAAAATTGAAATTGAAAGAAACGAACAAACGAACGAAAAACCTACAAAAATGATGATTTCCAAAATTTGAGGACCAAATTATAAATATCTAATAAATCATTCGAACAAAAGACAATGATTGAAGACCATACATGATCAATTAGTTGAGATTAGAAGCCAAAGGACGAAAATTGTACAAGAAAAGAACTTAAAGGTGAATAAAGAATCAAAATCAAAGACCAAAGTGCACTTCCCTAAAACGTGTAGGTGGTGTGCATGCACGATAAATTTTGGCAAATCCGAGAGCAGTTGATGGCATTTATGCGTACACAAGTGCGCATGGGCCACTTTTCGGCCATAGGTCAATTTCCTTTTGCGGTTAGAATTCTTTTGAAAATTCATTTTTAAACGATTTTGACCTAATTTTTGGTGACTACAAGTAGAGAACGTGAGCAAACATTAAGGGCCTCTCTCTCTCTCTCTCTCTCTCATACCACATCATATCATAGAATCTATCAAGAAGTGACTGGTCAATTCACTATAAACTGGATAGGAGAACAAATGTGGACTGGATCAAGAAACATCAAAACTTGAAAAATCAAATTTTAGAATTGAAGATCAAGATCTAGATTTCACATCTCTTTTTTGTATTTAATATTTATAAATTTCAGGTGATGTTTTCATTCTTCTTCTTGTTTTATTATTGAAAATATTTCTTTTGCGTTGGTTGAAGATGAACTCTTTTAGTTATTTCTTTTTAATTTAAAGACAAAGTAATAATTTCGATCATGAGACAAACAGCAGGTTATCTAACTAAATTTGTTGCATTACTTGATTGACTAACCACCAATTAGGTAATTAGTGGTTGCATGCTTGCTTGTTGAGATATGTTATAATTTTGTTTAAGGACAAACAAATGTTCAAGTTTGGGATGTTTAATAAGTGTATTTTGTATACTTATCTATGTCATTAAATGAAGATATTTTGTAGTACTTTTGATGAATTATATCTTAATCTCGTATATATTTTGCTAGTAGGTAAAACTCAATGATTAGAAGCGAAATTAAAAGACATAAACAAAAAAGAATAAAGAATGATGATTTCCAAGTTCGAAGACCAAGTTGTAAATATTTAATAGTTAATTCGGACCATAAAATGATGGTTGAAGACCATACGTGATCTATTGGATGAGGATAGAAGCCAAAGGATGAAAATTGCACGAGAATATGACTTAAGGTGAATATGATCAAAATCAGGGACCAAAGTACACTTCCCTAAAAGTGCAGGTGGTACGCTTGCACCGACCAATTTTGGCAAACCCGAGATTAGTTGATGGCGGCCATGTGTATGCAAGGCTGAGCACATGGGTCACTTTCGTCCAGACCAACTAGTTTTCTTTCACGGTCAGAACTCTTTTAAAAATCAAATTTTACACAATTTTGACATAATTTTCGACAGCTATAAAAAAAACGTGGGCAAGCATTAAGGGAATCTCTCTCCCACCTTTCATACCAAATCATATCATAAAATCTATTAAAAATAAAAGGGTTAATTCAATATAAATTGAAGATGAGAACAAATCTAACACATAGATTGAATAAAAAAAACATCAAGAACTTGAAGAATCAAATCTTGAGATTGAAGATCAAGAACAAGAATTAGATTTCACATCTCTTTCTTATATTTATACATTTTAGGTAATACTTTTTCATTCTTCTTATTGTTTTATCATTAGAAATATGCTATGCTAAATTTCTCGTGTTGCATGAAGATGAACTATTTTGCTTATTTAATTTTAATTTAAAGACCAAGTATTTAAGTAGATTTGAGTTCTTGTTTGATGTTGTGTGCTTTGTAAAATTATTTAATTATTTGATCACAATTTAGATAATTAGTTGTTTGTTGTATTGCTGAGAGTTTCACCATAGGTTTTGGACTTTGCAATTTCAACACACGAGCGATAGAATTTAGGAATAATATGTACGACACGTGTAATCATATACATAATCGTGTAATTGAATGCATTACTTTGTATATTAGTACTTTTGATGAATTATATTTTACGCGTTATGTAAAACTCCATTATTAGAAGTAAAATTGAAAAATGAAAATGAACGAAAATGGACAAAG
Organism: Fraxinus quadrangulata; assembly: GCA_903798255.1. Classification (NCBI taxonomy): domain Eukaryota; kingdom Viridiplantae; phylum Streptophyta; class Magnoliopsida; order Lamiales; family Oleaceae; genus Fraxinus; species Fraxinus quadrangulata. The sequence goes on from CAIGRB010009608.1 coordinate 39,296, forward strand.
GGGATGATTTCTAAAGTTTGGGGACCAAGTTATAAATATTCAATAGATTAGTTGAACCACAAATGATGATTGAAGACTATACGTGATCAATTGGATGAGATTAGAAGCCAAAGGACAAAAATTGCACGAGAAAATGACTTAAGGTACATAAAGGATCAAAAGCAGGGACCAAAGTACACATCCCTAAAAGTGTAGGTGGTGCGCATACACCGATCAATTTTGGTAAACTCGAGGTCACATGATGGCAGCTGTGTATGCAAGGCTGAGCGCGTGGGCCACTTTTCGTCCAACATGCCAGTTTCCTTTCGTGGTCAAAACCCATTTGAAAATCAAATTTTACGCAATTTTGACATAATTTTTTACGGCTACAAATAGAGAATGTGGACAAACATTAAGATGGTCTCTCTCTCTCTCTCTCTCTCACACACACACACACATCCACCCACATAAAACACCTTGCATACAACATCATATCATAAAATCTGTTAAAAAAACAAGGGGTCAATACAATATAAGTTGGAGATGAGAACAAATCTAATATTTGGATTAAATCAAGAAGCATCAAGAACTTGAAAAATCAAATTTTGAGATTGAAGGTTAAGAACAAGAATTAGATTTCACATCTCTTTCTTATATTTATCAATTTTGGGTAATACTTTTTCATCTTATTGTTTTATCATTAGAAATATGTTAGGCTAGAATTCAGTTGTGTTGCATGAAGATAAACCCTTTTGCTTATTTATTTTAATTCAAAGACCAAACAGTTAAGTAAATTTGTGTTATTGATTGATCTTGTATGCTTTTAAAATTATTTAATTACTTGATCACATATTAGATAATTAGTTGTTTATTGTACTACTGAGAGGTTCACCATAGGTTTTGAATTTTGTAATTTCAACACACTTTGCAATATATTTTAGGAATAACATATATAATGTGTGCAATCATATACATAATCGTGTAATTGAATGCATTACTTTACGGATAAATTCGAACTATGAATATGATCATGTCGTGTTTATAATATGTTTAAGTTACTCGGGAAAGACAATTAAATAAAATTAAATTATTAATTGTCATGTATACACAAATCACACTAAAATTACATAAGTCGGGAATTAAAAGTTCCTTATTAATAGGTGGATTTGAAATTGCAACACCTACATCTTTTATTTTAGTTTATAATCATATTAGTTAGTTATTAGAAATTTTAGATATAATAAACATAAGTCTCTTTTATTACTTTACATTCGAATTTGATAAGGGATTGATATAATTCAATTTAAGGCTTATTCCTTTTGTGTGTTGTTAACTCATCACATTATTACTTGTCAATGATTTTGTACACTTGATAATTTCGTACGAACAGCGAATAGAGCACATTAGGTTGCAATTGTTGCTAGGGTCAAGTAGGGATGTCAAAAAAGCTCGGAAGGCTCATGGCTCGGCCTGGGAAGCCCGAGCTGAGCTGGCTCGTACTTGTGACCACCGAGCCGAGCCTACCCATGGGCCTTTGTCAAGGGCCATTTCGGCCCACCGAGCCAAACTTTACTAAAGAAAAATTTTAAAAAATAGATTTTAAATTCACACCTATATAGATTGCACAAATTTTAAATTCTTAAAAAAAAAAAATTAGATTCACCACGAAAAAAAAAAAAAAAAAGAGCCGACTCGGGCCGAGCTTTCGTTTTTTGGCCAAGCTTGAGCCAAAAAAAAATTCAAATCATTTTTGCTTGAGCCGAGTCCGAGCCTCGTGGCTCAGTTCGACTTGACTCGTTGACACCCCTAGGGTCAAGAGTTCTTGTTGGTTAAATCGTAGGTTCTGGTTGGTGCCTAACGTTGAGGTCGTAGTTGGGGTAGTTTTACTACAATTGAATTGGCATGCATTCCTTTGTGGGCCCAAAACTGAGCATGATGCTCAATGTATGTTCGGTAAATTTATTTTCAATTTTTTATTTGGGGTCGGTGGGTATAGGGTAATTTATAAGCTGTGAATTCCACAAACACAAACTATTTGAATAAAAAATGTATAAAAGAGTTTTATCCTATAAAATGTGAAACAAAATTAATGTTTAACTAATTTATAAGCATAAAGAAGTTTTACCAAACATACTACAAGAGGTTAACACGTGTAAATAAGTAAATTTTAAAATAAAAACTTTTTTATTCTGTCAAAAATGAAAATAAGTATGCCAATTATTTTGACAGTTCCAAGATAAATATAACATTTTTTTCTTAAAAATATGACAATAATGACACGTAAACATATCTCAAAACAAGGAACTAATAAAAAGTAAATTGAACTTGCTTACAAGAATGCCAATGCTTTTTACATTAAGATTAAAACTTTTCGCCTATAATTGTCTAATATTGTAAGATTTCTGATAGTTCCTCCAGGCAAATACCACACCACACTGAACATTTCATGGAAGATGTTCCCTCAGCAGAAAATGCAACAAAATGTAGTGAAATCTCCAACCATAGTTATTGTCAGAGCAAAAACGAAAGCTTTTTTTCCAGCAATGGCAGACTCCAATATCATTCATCCACCATACTTGACTAGCTCTGAAATGAGCGGCACCAAAATGAAGAGACATGTTAACACACAAGCTTAAGGAATTAGATAGAGAGTTGAGTCACGATAAAGACATCATTGCATTTCACTTGAACCCTCTTTAGATCTGTGCTTTCGTTTTTTACTCCTGCATCAACAAAACGCACTTTACATGAGAAAGAGAAAATCCATACAAGAAAAAAATAAGATTCATGGAAAGTACTTGTCATGCGAACTCGGATCCAAACATGATTTGAGTTTCCTATCGATATGCTTTACATCTTTGGAAGTAGGCGTCTCCAACTTATTTATCTGTTCAAGTATCTCAAAAACTTCAGTGGTTAGTGGAGTACCACAACTGGTTACATATTGTTAGTATACATTATAATGTCATAGGAAATAATTATACCATAGTATTGATGGCATTCAAGGAAATGTAGAACTCTGAAATGGGATAAGCAGGATTCTGCCTCAATAGCATGCTTTTCAGGTATCTAGACGAGGTTTATTTACAGTTATTTTAGACAAGAAATGGACTTTGACCTGTAAATAATTAAGTGATTGAATGTATTCAAACCTCTCAAAGTCAATAAATTTATGCACATCACAAGACCTCCGTAAAGCTGTCAATGCCAGCTGCAGAAAAAAGGGATAAAGAAACTAAACTATTAATTAAATACATTCACAAATCAGAACGATAATACAACCAGAAAAAAGTGCACAAAGAAAGATCAGAAGGTGAAGCAAGAACGCTTATTATAAAAGCCACAAGTCACCCATAATATCGCAACATGCAATGCAATGGGATATATATTATACAGGTAAATGTTCAACCTAGGTCTCAAATTAAGCCCCTGTTTGAGTCACATTTTAATTTTCATTCTTCTACTCATTTTCAACCACACATTCTTCTATAAAATAATATTTTCCATTACAACAATAACTTTTCCTTATTTTTCAACCACATATCCATCATCACATCACCAAAAAAATTACCTTCTTTCCATTTTAACGTGCATCAAACAGGGGCTAAATGCTTGCTTTTTTACTTGGATTATATTTTTAGGCAAATATATACTTTTAACAATTTCTGACTTTTGGCCCTTTCATCCACAGAGGAAAAAATGGGAAATTTTTGTCATAATTTCATTTTCAGTTTCCCAACAGCTAATGGTCACCAGTTATCCGACCCGGCCAGAGAAGAACAAGAATACAAAAGAAGTGTTACCATAATTATTCAAAACTCAGGTTACTTTCTCTACATTGTTCCCCACGCAATCCAAAAACACCAAAAGGGGGGGAAAAAAAGGTGGCAAACTGCGTTTCAACACTAGCATACACCAGTGAGCAGAAAATAGTAGGAGAAAAGCTGCCAGCCATGATCCCCATATCCCAAAATGGAGGGTGAGAGACAGGTATATTTTATGGATCAGTGATGAAACAAAGGGAGATGTGTTTGCTGCAAGAGTTCTATCTAACATGACTCTTAGCACAGCTTGCCATGTGGGGAATGAGATAACCAGCTTTACCTGGGCAAAAGGACAACTTGTTTGCACATCAACTGCATAATTTGCGAACGGCTAGTGGAGTAACTTGTTTGTGGTGGTCGGTAATTAATAGAATTGAACATGAGAAACAATCTCTAGAGTAGTTCATTTAACATGCTGAACATGAGCAATTCCTTGTTCATTGGTGACAGTTCACGCGTCATAAACACAATAGTTGTACATGAAAAAATGGAAAATACATATATGTTTCACTTCTAAAATCTTTGAGGATGCAACCATATATGCAGAGTACATAGACTTCTACAAGGCTAGGAGATAATCTAAACTTCCCAACTCCCTTATCCTTAAAATCATCTCACTCCCAATATACCTAATCTTCCTAAATTCCTTGCCCATATCTTAATCCTTTATTCTTTTCTCAACAAATACATATAACTTTCCACACTCTCCCTGATGCTGGCTCGAAATTATCAAATGTTTCCACCTTGTTTATCAACTGCTACAACACAGACTTATGCAACCGCTTAATGATAATATCAGCTAGTTGCTTTGTTGTTGGGATGAATAGCATACAAGTAAGTCCACTTTCCAGCGTGAAAATAACAAAAGCCCATCCACTTTAATAGGTATAGTGACAGGATTACGAGAAATATTGATAGCTGCCATGTTATACAATATGGCCTCATCTGAGTATCTAAATTCACCTTTAGCTGCTTCTTGCTTCTCTATGCCGCAAGGGATATATTTATCGGTCTGGGACTTTAAGAGCATCCTGCACAGATTTTGGGAACTATAAAAAGAGGGTGACAATCAATGCTGTGAGATATAACTAGAAATTGGGTGTTGTTTAAGTAATCTATGATCTGATTCTGAGAATTGACTGCCTTCTAGAGTACAGATGGAGCTCAGGTTTGTGCTAGAACTTCTATCAGTTGCTTCATGAACATAGTCGATGGCATCCTACAACAATTTTGAAGTATCAATAATTGTACCATTTGTAACAGGAACACGAAGACTTGGAAACGACAGAACAAATACAAAGAGAACTTGGTAAGACACCGAGAGCAAAAAAGATAAAGAAAATAAGATGGAGTGTGCAAATGATTTTTCTCCCAAAGCTGATCTTGTATGGAATTCTCCCTCCAAGAGGAGTGAGAAGTTTACTAAAAGAATAATTTGTTCTATGATCGAAAGAAACTTAACAAGCTCTATGATCTAATTAACTCATTATGCTAGTGAATGTGGACAATGCCAAAGCAGCAAAAAAATTTGAAGGAAGAGATGTCAAGATCTTAGTTAGGGGATAGAATTGGGAAAAGGTATACAGGGGAGTCTTGAAATTAAGGACCCAGATATACGATTTTTCGAGTAGGAATCAGTTAGAATTGCTTCTCCTTGAAACAGTTCTCCGGAACTTCAGCAGTAAATATAAGAAATTGAGCCACTTCGAGTAACTGTCTAATTTTTTCTCTCATCAATATGCTGTATTTGAAGGGTATCGCCAGAAGACGGGTGAAACCATACTTTTTGGTATAAGAAAATCCCCAAGGATGGAAGAAAAATACTCTCTCCTATAACCAGCTCTAAGGATACCTGAAGATCATGTCCAGTGTGTTTTTGGAAACTTGTTGGCTTCCCATCTACTTTCAACATTTTTTCTCATATGTTGAGGTTTTTTGCATTAGTCACACGTGATATTTTCCTTCTAATCCTCTCTTCGTATTTTCGGCATACCAACTAATGCAGTCTCAGGGATATTAAGGTTGAAACCCTGAAAGTTGTAAAACATTCTAAACAGATAGAATGTGCCCACTGGAATCCTGTGAGGTCTCCTACCTCATCTCCGACATACTTAATTGAGGCATTAGGATCAGAGCATGACTTTGATACCAAGAATGCCAACATGGAGAAAACATATAGTTTCAATGTAGATATACAAAACTACAACCATATATAAGGTACATAGGTCTCCTATTAGAAAAGGAGATACTGCTAATTACTAATCCAAATTTCCCAACTCTTCCATCCTTCTCTAATAATTATGTCGCACTCCCATGAGAACTTAAGTTCCCAACTACTTTATCCTTATTGTAAATCTCTTATTCTTATCTCAACAAACACATGCAACTTGCCACAACATACAAATTATGATATATCTTACCATCGCGTCATCTTATTTAGTGGCTAGTGAAAAATCGAAAACTTTGTTAATTCTTCCCTGATTTTACTAGATTTTTCGAAGTATTGTCCCTTAAAACTGATCTATTTCTATAATGCTTAAATACTAGATCAGAAAAATATTTCATCTTTAGAAACCTTTGAAATGCAATTGTAAACAATGTGAAACCCTGTGGTTTCTTAGTTTATTCTGAAACCTGGTCAAGAACAATACAAAATAGGCACTGCATAGTTTGCTAAGTCAAAGTAATGATTATAGCAAAGTTGCTTTGTTACGTAACATTACTAATATAATTTTTCCCTAAGCATATGTTTATGTGCAAAAAGGTAATAAAAATTATACACAAGCATTTTGAACTTTGTCGAGAACCTAAAACATGTAGTAAGCAGCTCAGGTACACTCAAAGGGCTGGCAGCCTAAATACTGGATCTCCGCTACATTTAGTATGGAGCAGGAGGAACTATAAAAGTTGGAACTTGCAAATGCCCAGGTAGTTCAATCAGGAAGGGAAGCCAGAAAACAATCTTTATTTAGAGGTTGCACGTGGGAGCAGACAAAAAGATGCTAAAACTGCATATCGTGCAAGTAATAAATGAATGCTCTCCTGAACAGAAATAATTTTTTTATTTTCTAACCCATAAATATTTCACAGCATAGAAAATAAAAATAAAACACTAAGGAAAGATTAAATTTTTCTTTTTTAATTTTGCAAACACAAGCCAAAACAAAGTTTGTTTCTGCAAACATTAGAAGAATAAACGTAGAAAGAGTACAACTATCTCAGGCACAAGTAGGCAAATGAAGAACAGAACTTAAAATAAAATAAAAGAACCGTCACAAACAGAGATCAATGTAGATTGTTCTTCAAAGGCTCAAAAGGTTAGACTTATGCCATGTATATCCTAGTGAAAGATGCGCTCTCATAGTACATTAACAATCACAATAATAGAATACATAAAGAGATATGTGGAAGTCAAAGGAAATGAGAAGGGATAAGCTGAGCAACTAGACTGCAGGCAACCAACTTGTAGATATTGCATATTGCTATGCAACTTGTACCAAAACACAAATCTAAATGTTCAGGTCCATTATTTTTTAGTTAAGCATTTGCATATTTCTATATTTACTATACCCATCTCTTCAGGTCCATTAGAAATTAGAGGTACTTCAAAACTTTCAACAGTCCGCAAAACATGAGCTCGAGTCATTAGGGTAGGACCCTCTTAATCTCTGTAGATACATGATTGACATAAATCATTCCGGACTATATGGACGAGCAGTATTTACTTGCTAAGTTGTCCCTCATAAACACATGAATGGTAAACTTTTGGCCCATGTACTTGAACAAACATTCATTTTCAAAGGTAAGAACATACATTTCAAAGAGAGGAAAGGAGCAGTCCCATTATTTCCAATCACAATTTAGCATAGTTAATTTGATTAGATGATCTCAGAAATGCTTAATCGCAAAAAGAGTTTGCAGCCAGCTAATGGATATTGTATTAAAAGTACAGATAAGAGCGAAAAGATTGATTAAAAAGTTCAAATTGTCAATTAATTAGATATTAGACAAATTCTGAAGACCACCCTTCCATAAAAGTTCACAGAATTGAATTTATTCTCTCCCTAATTTTAAAATGAAAATAAGGAAAAATATTAAATGATAAAGGTCTTAAGCAAATAAATCAGACGAGGGCTTCATTTTGACTGATAATTACCTGCCCAGGTGGGAATAGAAGGGGTGCCTCTGTACGCATAATTCTATCTATTTCCACCTTCGCAGATTCATGCAAATCCTAAAGCAGAAGTTAGCAATTAGCACAATTAAAGAAAACACGCGAGATACATTTGCGTTCAAATCAAACATAAGAATTACAATAACAAACTCCACAAAATTCTAGTGGCTAATAGACCCTTCATGGAAAGCTATAAATCAATACTTTAAAAATAAATGATTTTGTAACAATCTAGAAGCTGTTTTTATTTTTGCCACCGCGATCTCATTTTCTTGTTAGGCTGGTGGAATGGGCATTGTGCATGCTTCGATTTCTTCCACTCGCTGTGAGAAGTCTTGGCCCCCTAGTAAAACACAATTAAACTTCTGTTTTAATGTGGTAGATATCGAGGCATCGTTTCACAAAGCATACTCTGCTACAAAAGTCCTACATGGTCACTCCACCAAGAGGGAAATAATAGAACCTTTCATGTCATGCGACATTCCTCTCATATATCATAAATTACAAACTTCCACCCAAATTAACGGA
>CAIGRB010009620.1:0-31179 GCA_903798255.1 Fraxinus quadrangulata
TCCCCTCATGTGACTCTTGTATCTCTCGATGAAAGATGCAAACATGATAAATGTATTAACAAGTGTTAGAATACCTATTGAAACCATATAAAGCATAGAGATATATCTCTATCATCTATCGAACCTCATAATATTTATTATATTGTGCTTAAACCCTAACGTCTCTCTCGATAAAAATAAAATCAACTAACAATTCAATTGGTGATCAAGCAATTGAAAAAAATGATAAAAATAAATAAACATCCACAAATCAAATCAAATTAAAATCAAAATAAATAATTAAAAACTAAAAATATCATAACAATGATTTATCTCATCCTAATAATATATAAAACTAGCCTAATATATCGAAATTATAAGAAATCATATTTAAGTTAAAAGTCATAACCAGAATTTTTGATAAATTGAGAAGATGAATTTTGAAATTTTGAATCTCTTCAATGGTTTCTTGATGAATCTCTACTTCCGTCTTCTCTTCTAAAAAAAAAAAAGGTTTGAATATTGACTTGATTGAATTCTTACAAATCTCATTCAATTCTCTCACAAAAAAAAATGAATTTTCCTCCTTTGATGACAATAATTGATAAATATAGGAGTATTATATGCATATGAGAGGTCTCCATATGCATTCTACTGTTATGTATTTGTAGGAGTCGAAAATTGATTAAAAATCACGACCAAATTGGTTTCCCCAAGAGTTCTAATCGAATAAGGAAAGTTGTCTTCGCGCGCGAATTTGATTGTCTATTTACAACAATCAATATTTTAGCCATAACTTTATCTTCCAATATCCGATTGAAGCGATTCAAAGTGCATTGAAAATCTAACTCAAACGTCCATTGGAAATCTAACTCAAAGATCTCCCAATTTGGATGTTTACTGTGCCAAATGTAGGTCTTAACATTCGGCTAAATATCTGGAATATAATTTGTGCGATTGTAAATTGATTTTTTTAGTATTTCATTCCTTTTTGAGCTCTAATTCCATCCAATTATCTCCTAACAATCTTCAAAGTATCATCTCGTGGTCTGAATCAACAATTGAATTTGTAATTTGATCAGCAAACTTTAAATTTTGCTATTTTTCACCATTGAATTTTATCTATATAACATAAAATACAACAATTTAGGATATATTTTATCAAAAGAACTACCAAATATCGATATTTTAAACCCTGAATAAGTGTATAAAATACACTTATCAATAGGCTTCAAGTTATCCATATTGAACATCTTGAGCATGTCCAATATATACTTATTTTGATTAACAAATATACCATCTCTAGTTTGCTTTATTTGAAGACCAAGGAAGAATTTGAGTTCTCCCATCATACTCATTTCAAATTCCATACTCATACATTTTGAGAATTCTTCACAAAAATGGATATTAGTTGCACAAAATATAATATCATCAACATAAATTTGAACAATAATTATATCATTCTTTTGAGTTTTGACAAAAGGGGTAGTATCCGCTTTTCTTATTAAAAAATCATTTGAACGTAGAAATTTGCCTAATCTTTCATACCAAGCCTTATGAACTTGTTTTAAACTATAAAGAGTCTTTCTAAGTATGAAAACACATTCATGATACTTGTGATCTTTAAAATTGGGTGATTGCTCGACAAAAACTTCTTTTTGAATAAAGTCATTTGGAAATTCACTTTTGACATCCAGTTGATAAAGAGTGAATCCTTTCTAACAAACAAATTCAAGAATCATGCGAATAGATTTTAATCTAGTAACTAGTGAAAATGTTTCCTCAAAATTAATATCTTCTTCTTGATTGTAACATTGAGCTACTAATCTGGCCTTGTTAACGCACAATAATCCCATTTTTATCTCATTTATTTCTAAAAATCCATTTTGTACCGATGACGGTTTAATCATTTGGTCTATGGAATAAATTCCAAATATGATTTCTTTCAAATTGATTTAGTTCTTCTTGTATAACTAGAATCTAAAACTCATTAAACTCGGCTTCTTTGAAATTGTTTTGTTCAATTTGTGAGATGAAAATACAATTATTTTGGTGATTTCTAGTAGAAACTCTAGTAGTAATCCCTTTGGATGGATCACCAATAATAAGATCTTTTGGGTGAGAGGGAACAAACCTCCATTCTTTTGCTAGAGTGCGATCATTTGACGCTTCGATAGGTTCTACTTCAGTTTGTTGAATGTTTGTTTGTTTTGAATATCCATTTGTTCGAAAAGAGTTTTCAATCCTACATCATTAGCAATACCTTTCTCACGATCAAGGGGATTAGTTTCATCAAAAGTAACATGCATGGATTCTTCAATTAGTAGAGTTCTTTTGTTAAAGATTCTATAAGCTTTGCTAGTCGATGAGTAACCTACAAAGATTCCAATATTGGATTTCGAATCAAATTTTCTTTTGTTTTTAAAATAAAATATTTACAACAAAAAACTTTGAAATATCCAATATTTGGAATTCTGTTTTTCCAAAATTCATATGGGATTTTAGTTTTCTTTTGACTAACTAAAACTTTATTTACAATATAGATAGCAATTACTGTTGAAGGCTTCGATCCAAAAGTATTTTGGCATGCTATTTTAATTTAACATGGTTCTAGCTATTTCTTGCAACTTGCGATTCTTCCTTTCCATTACACCATTTTGTTGAGTTGTTCTAGGTGCCGAGAAATTATGGTCATATCCATTTTTATTGCGAAAATTATCAAAAGCGATATTATCAAATTCTCCATCATCACCACTTCTAATAATTTTAATAGAGTATCCTTGTTCATTTTGAACATTTTTGCAAAAGTGTTTTAATGTATTTAAAGCTTCATATTTAAGATTTATGAATAGAACTGAAGTAAATCTAGAGAAGTCATCGACGATGATGAAGGCATGATGTTTTTCACCTAATCTAGCGGTTCTAGAAGGTCCAAAAGGATCTATGTGGAGTAATTGAAGTGATTTGGTAGTCGAAGAATAGAGTTAAGGTTTAAAGAAGCTTTTTACTTGTTTACCGAATTGACAAGCATTACAAATTTTATTTTTATCAAACTTTAAATTTTTTAGACATTTGACAAAATAATTTTTGAAGATTTTTGAAATAAGATTCATACTAACATGGCATAATCTTCTATGCCATAACCAAGTATCCTCATTTAAACTTAATAAATATTTTTCATCGCTTTTAAGTTCGATATTTATAATATACATATTTTTGCTACTATTCCCTATAAATACCACCTCTTTCGATGTAGTGTCCTTAATAAGGCATTTAGAAGAATCGAATTTAATATAATAACTTTTATCACATAATTGACTAATGGTTAGCAAAGTATGTTTGAGGTTATCTATCAATAACACGTTTTCAATAAAAGGAGAAGAATGATTACAAATGTTTTCGATTCCAACAATTTTTTCTTTTGCATTATCTCCAATATGATATGGCCTACATCCTTTACTTTGAAATTTGATAGTAACAATCTATCCCAAGTCATGTGTCTCGAGCATTTGCTATCCAAGAACTATTTGCTCTTCATCTTCTTTGGTTCCTATAAAAATAATTCAAATTTTGATCTTTGATACCCAAACAAGTTTGGGTCCTTGGTAGTTAGTTTTAGTGGATTCTTGAATCCACTTGTTCTTACTTTCAAAGTGTAGCCTCTTTTTGGTTAGACAATTATATGCAATATGTCAATCTTTATTGTAAAAGCTACATATAGTTTTTGAAGGAGTGTTTGAAACTTTGATTAATAGATTTTTGAAATATTTTTTGTTTTAAAAATGGTTTATATCTAATTCCTCATTTTATCAAAAACACACTTTTGATTACCAAGCATTAAATAAAAAAATTTCATACCTTGGATAAATTTACAAATAATTTTGGTTAAATCTTCAACTTTTTCTTTCAAGAAATAATTTTCTTTAAATAATAAGTAAAAATCAATATTTTCCTTTTGAGTTTCTAAAATTTTCTCCATTTCACTTTTCAACAAGTAGTGCTTCTTTATAAGAATGGGGTGGTTTAGAGCAAGTTTTTCAAATTCCTCAAAAATTTTATTATAAGAGGTAGATAAATAATCATATGAACATTTTTCAATTGAGTGTATCTCATCTCCGATAGCCATGAAGCACATATTTGAAATTTATTCTTGACTATCATTTTCATCACTGTCATCATCGTCATTCTCATCCCATGTTGCTTGAAGTGTCTTTTTCTTGATATTTCCCTTCTTGTATGGGCACTTGGTTCTCTTGTAATCGAGTTTGTCACAATTATAGCAAATAATTTTCTTAACCCTTTCTTCACCATTTTCTTATTTCTTTTGGACTTTCTGATTGTTTCAAAGATCTCTCAATTTTTTGACAAGTAGGACTAGATCATTGATCTCTTCATCACACATATTTTCACTTGTAGTTCCTTCTTCGATTGCCGATTTAAGAGCAATTTGGCACTTAGGAGGCTCCTTCGTTTTCTTTTTGGTTTTTCTCTTTTTCTCCTTAGTCTTGACGTTGTTGATCTCATACGTCATCAAGGTGCCATCGAGTTCTTCCAAAGGATATGCGTTGATATCTTTGGTATTTTCTATCAACATCCTTAATGAGTTCCATTCTTCCGATAGTGACAAGAACATTTTACGTACTAGTTTATAGTTAGTAAATTTTCGATCAAAGCCCCTGAAGTCATTAACAATATCGGTGAAGTGAATAATCATGTCAACAATAGGTTAATTTTCTTTCATAAAGAAATTTTCAATTTTTTTAACCAGGAGAATAATTTTAGCTTCCTTTACTTTACTAGTGCCAATACGAGTAACTTCCAATGCATGCCAAATATCATATGCAGAATCACACGTGCTAATACGATTAAATTCATTTCTATCAAAGGCGCAATAAAATAGATTTTTTGCTATACCATTTAAAGATAATTTTCTTTTATCATCCTCGTTATACTCCCCTCCAGGTTTTGAATGGTTTGATCTAGCATTTAAGGATAATTTTCTTTTATCATTTTCGTCATATTTCTCTCTAGATTTTGGAATGATTTGATCGGGTTTGCCATCAATTTTATTAGTCTTGGTAGGCACATAAGGATCATATTCAATAATTTCCCATATACTATAATCTATTGATTGAATGTATATCATCATCTTAACTTTTCAATAATTATAGTGCGTGCCATCAAAGAAAGGAGGACGATTAGTGGAAATGCCCCTCAAGATTTTGAAAATTGTAGTTAGCCATTGTTCAAAATTGTAGAATCTTAATTTTAAAATGAGCATCTTACTCTAATACCAATTGATAGCCCAAGAATAGCTAACCAAGAGGAGAGTGAATTGGTTATTAAAACTTTTTCGAAGTATTAATATAAATTAGACAAGGTAAGATAAAAAGATAAAATCATATAATAAGCACAAATGTAAATGTAATAACTAAAAGGGAGAGATGATGTAAACGATATAATTGTGGATGTTCGATCCAAAACAACCATCTACGTCCTTCGTTACCAAGCTCTCCGACACGAGCAATGCATTTTCACTATATTAATTGACTTGTGGTGCAAGTCAACATTTTACAACGTTTTTGATAACTTATAAACAATGAGCATCGATTTTTATACAATGTTGAGTTTCACAGGACCTCAACATGACCCACAAATCTAAACAGAAGTTGATTTTACAATTTAAAACTTATCTCTTAATAAATGATATAATCAAATTAAGTATCAAGAGAGAAATATGGTAACACTTTAATAGACAGCAATGAATGAAGTTCAAGTGTTAGATGAGAAAAACTTTGATGAGTAGAATGATTTTCAAAAGTTAATTCAATCAAAAGTTTTTCAAAATAAACGATTTGATAAAGATAAATCAATATGGCTTAACTCAAGAATATCTCACATAAATGCTCTTAAAAACTATTGTATTGAATGTAGACTGATGTAGTATTTATAACAGTCAAAATGTCAAAATTTCTGACCAATCGGACAACCCATCCGAATGTTCGCATACTGAACTAGACAACCAAACTAGCTGTTGTGCGTAAAAAATCAGAACAGTTAAAAATTTGACAGTTGGACATACCAAACTTCCTCTAGCCTAACTGGACGTGATTTTTCTCGGATTTTTTTTCTTGATTATTTTGAAGAATGTAGGCTTTTGAAAGACATTTTCACTTAATTTTTCAAAATAAGAGATTACTTGTAAAAAGTTTAAAAATCAAGTGGAAATTATTATCTTTTTGAAAAACAATTTTTGCGCAAGCGTTTTTATGAATAATTTATCTCATATATAAAAATTTAACTTTTGAACTTTTAGTGATTCATTGTTAAGGATTAAAGTATTTTATCTTTACATAAAAATTCAAATCATCTAAATCTAATATCTTCATTGAATACTCGATTTGACGTAAATGTTTGATTTGTTCTTGTCTTTGATTGATTTGACGTGAATGCTCGGCTTCCATCACGATTTTCTTTGATCGTAAATTGCGAATCTTTTGGTAGCCACCCTTCTGTTTTCAATTGATCAATTTGGCCACAATAGTTATGAAAACTTGAATTTAATTATTATAGATAAAATAATTTGTTTGTTATAATTAAAAGATGATATCAACCATAAGTCAGCATACTTTACTTTTCGTTTTTTCCTTTTTATTTTTCAATATGTATTTAATTTATTTAACACTTAAACAATATTATCATGAATTGTTTTGTCAACTATTTAGTTATCATAAATGTACATTTGACGGATTCATTCCACTTCATTGGACAATAAAGAAAATTCATTATTTATTTTTTGGAACAAACGATGATCTTTTGAAAGTTTTGTTCCAATTGATTTATACAATAAATTTTAAGATGCAAAGAAGGTCATCAATGTACATTTGACGGATTCATTTCATTTGATTAGACAGTAAATTAAATCGATTAAAAAATTTTGGAACAAAAGATGATTTTTTGAGAGTTATGCTCCAATTGATGTATTCAATAAATATTAAGAATTTGAAAAGGTAAAAGGGGGACATAATGCGTATCTATTATAAAATAATTCCAATTGATATATTCAATGCAAATTAAGTGAAGATGAAGAAAATGTGATATTGGATGTTAACTTTAGATCAAAATAGGAAATGAAGAGACTATTCTAATTGATTTCCTCAACTATTAAATTGAATCATGAACTGGATTTTATTTTATTTGTATCATCAAATATTTTGCTTTATTTTCTAACATGTCAACAGATAGGTTTTATCGAATTGAGACTGCTCCCTTATTATGGAATCAAAGGTTATAAGAGTCTTCCCAACGTATGAAAATGAATGATCCATTAAAGTGACGATAGTTCGAAAGAGTTTGGTCAAATCTTATTTCAACAATGCTAAAAATTTGATATTTTCAGGGTCCTCCTAATTGACAAGAGTACTGTGTCTACTACAATGACTATTTATTTCATAATTACATTATAAATGAGAAGTAACATAGTATTTGACATCTCTACGTGGATATAAAACTCCAGTAATGTTATTCAATGATGCAATTATGAATGTTAAATGTCATGATTGAAAAGGGAAAATCTTATATTATACGAAATGGAAACTTAAAACTTGTCAATGGAAAGTATGGAAATGTGGAAGATGACATCAAATTGTCTTTCACAACTGCAATAGAGGTAGAAGATATCACTAAACGTATATAAGATAAGATATCAAATTCTTTTCTTCAATTCAATGGAGTACCAAAATTCGCTAGCGATGATATCGTGATTGGTAATTATACTTTTCAATCAAATACATAGTTCACAATCATGTTCGGAGAGTCTCACTAAGTATTAGTTCTAAAATTCCAAAAACTCTACCCATATTTTATAATCAGCTCCTCTTTTATGAATACTTATTTATGGAAATATGAAAAACCTCCGCATCACGTTAGTAAAAGCAATGGCGTAGAAATTCATGATATATAAGTTTGTTCACATGCCAATGAATTAATTTTTGTTCAAGTTTTTATCTTTGTTTTCAGATATCATAGGATTGGTAATCAGAGTACAACTTGCATTCTTCATCAACATTAAGAGGCCAAGTGAAAGAACAACGAAGAAAAGGAAAATGATTCTCTTGGACTGTGGGTAAACATCATCTATAAAATTAAAAGATATATTTTTTTTTTATTTTTTAATTTTTTTTAAATCAAGAGAAAGCAACGACAAACTTTACAATATTATTTACTCAAAAACTTTGTTCTTAATATAGGTGTAATAAAATGAAATTATATGATGAAGCTCCAATAGCAAAGAGAGCAACAATTGAAGTGTTGACAAGACTTTTCAAGATAACATGAACATTTTTCAATAATTTGGGAGTAAAGTAATGGTATTTAGGGAAGATTTTTTGTAGGTCCTTCCAGTTGTCTCGCGATCAACGAGAATCCATAAGGCCCAAGGGAAAATAATACCTCATGTCGAAATATATCTTTCACAACATTTATACTCGCATGGACAATTATATTGCACTTTAAAAGGGAATTTCTATGATAACTACAAATGTTTTAGTCAAGTCAAATACCGATAAAAATATTGTATATAGAAACATTTTCATTGAATAAAAAGTTCATTCCTTTCAAATATTAATTTTATAACACTTACAAATATTTCAAAATAACGTGAAATACACGTTTAACAATGACTAGTAACAATATACAAGATAGAGTTTCATGTTTAACTATGACTAGTAACAACAAACAAGACAAAGAACCCTGTAATTGTTAAGAAGATCAAAATACCCATAGCTTAAAATTTAAAGTAATGTAATTAAATAAAGGAAAAAATTAAAACGGAAATTAAATGAAATAAAATAGCATGATCCGCCAAGCTCTAAAGCTCGGATCTTTAGTATAATATTATGTATTCACCAGTGTTTGTTAGTTAGGCGTAACAAGGTACAAGTTGTTTTATTGATTTGAGTCACTAATAGGATACCTCGCACACACACGCAGCCTACTATATGGGACGAAGAAATTATCTCAATATATATGCTATACTCAACGCGACTTAATATCAGCTCTCTAGAAGAAATTGTCTTATCTAAAAGTTCTAAGCATTCAGACTTCCACAAGAAATTGTCTCATTTGAAAGTTCGGATCTTTAGTATTATATTATTTATTACCTGTGTTTGTTAGTTAGGCGCAACAAGGTACAAGTTGTTTTATTGAATTTGAGTCACTAGGATACTCTCAAAGCAAGAGCAGTGACCTCGAACACGCGCGCAACCTTAAACTACAAGAGGAAGAAAAAATATATATGTTATACTCGACGCGACTAAATATGAGTTTTGTAGTACAATATTGTTCAATCTAATGTACGAATAAAAAAAATAAAAATTCGTAATCCGTCCTCATGGGATTTGGTGCATCCGGCTTCTGTATTAAAATGAGAAGAGTATGGACGTCCTGCTGCAAAGCCATAATATTGGAATAAAGCAGCCATAACGCAAACTGCAGAATCACTTGTTTTCCAAAACCTCTATTAGGCCTACTAACATTAGAGTATTATTTAACTCGGACGGTCCATATTATCAAGGGCCTGAACACGAACATATTCTTATGCACAGAAACAGTTTTTTAATGAAGAAAAAAAGGGAAAAAGTGTGATATCAACTAGTATAAAAAGCCTCCCGGCCAGTCATTTGTCTAGTATAAAGAAGCTTTTCGACTCTAATTCACTTCGAATTAGCGCGAACTTCAAGAATCAGAAATACGTCAGATTTGTATAGAACGATGGGGGCTAATATTTCTACTGGATATGATGCCACTGGATCAGCAATGAACAAGGGCTTGATTGTTCCATCCAGTGGATCATCAGCAAACCTCAGTCGGGATATTGTATCGAATGAATCATCAGTAAACAAGGGTCGGGTTATTGCATACCACTCCTCGTCGAAATGGAAGATCCATTTTGAAGCCTCAAAGCTGACTTCAAATCTGGTAATTGTATAAGCTTTTATGAACTGGCCTAATATGGTATCAGAGCAAAACAAAAGACCAAGTTCAAATATTCCATTTATGAAAATTGTTTACGTGATAACTAAGTAAAATGTGTCAACTTAAGCTTTTAAATGAATCCGAATGCTACAATTAGCTGATACTAATGATTTTAATTTCTGGTCTTAGATGGTCATTGACTTCACAGCTTCATGGTGTGGACCTTGCCGATTTATGGAACCTGCCATGAATGAATTTGCTGCTAAATATACAGATGTTGAGTTCATCAAGATTGACATTGATGAGTTGGAAGTACGATCATTTTTGTTTTCGCTTTGAAATTTTAACTTTTCCCATTTGATTTCACTTACATACTTATGATCAAAATGGATAAATGCAAACAGGATGTGGCTCAGGAATTTGCAGTACATGTTTTGCCAACTTTCTTGCTGATAAAGAAAGGAAAAGAAGTTGATAAGCTTGTTGGAGCCAACAAAGAAGAACTTAGGAAGAAGATTGAGAAACACAGGGTCTGATATGACGCACACCCTCCACCCCGAAGTCTTGTCAAGTGGTTTTCCAACAACTCCCTTAGGTTTGATGATTGGCCACTAGTTCATGTATTATGGTTTGGTACTTGAAAATAAAGATGCATGAATATTGCTATATTTTAATGTACGAGAATTTAATAATAATTTCTGAATCCAATGACTTCCTTGGAAGTCATGGCATGTGTATTTAAATACATTAAGTACTATTTCAGTATAAACTGATTTTAAGAGTGAGTTGTATTGTAATTATAGTATAAGGTCAAAAATTCATTGCTTAAGGACTCTCGTTTTGGGAGTCATCTTGGAAGGGTTATTTCCAAGTAGAAAAAGGGTTTATGGACTCATTCAACTAAGGAATTTGTAAAGCTACTCAAAAAGCCCGATATGTTGGGTTCCATTGCTAAACAAACTGATATTAAAAGTGAATTGTACTAACGTATATAGACTTCATCATCTTATTCATGTGGATTGCCCAAAAACAGCAAAATTTATAAATTCAAGCATCAATCAACGGGGGAAAAAAAAGAGTTGTGCATAAGTGGATTAAACTTGGCACCAATGAATCACGTCATTAAAAACTTAAGCCTCCGTTTGGCAAGAATTTCCGAACGGTTTAATTTAGAGTTTGATCACTTATAATGGTTTATAAACTGTTTTTATCTGGAAAAATAATCTCTCCCCCTATTTTACCGAGATACCTTTGGCATGGATCCCAATTTTCCAGTATTAAAGGGTTGTTTGGCAAAACTTTTGATAATTTTTTTAACAAATCTTGATAAAAGTTGGTAAATTTGTAGTTCATATGAAATATGTGATTAAAATAGAAGTTCGATCATTTAAAAAATTTAAATTTTATCAAACAAGAACTAAATTCTATCAATGTACTTTGGGTCAAAAGAGGCTAGAATTTGATCAAATAAAAGATTAGCATGTCATGCAACTAAATCGTAAATATTCCTGATCATCAGTCCAATCTTAAATTCTCTTGGTTTATTGTATACTTTTCTCATGTCTAATATTACGTACTAAGATCGAGGTCTAACAATGAGTGACGCTCAAGTTGTTAAAAATAGTTCAGTGACATTTTCACTTCATTGGTCAAGTCAAATGTTAAAATCATAAGAATGAATGGAAAATGGATAGGTTAGAGGGGATTTGACTAGGATTTTCATGAACATTCCTTCAGTTTAAATGGATTTAGTCATACGTACGGAGACAAATAGGCCAAGATGGGTTAGTGTATCGGACATAAAACTAGCCCAAGAGGAGGTTGCATGACTTGATCCACTGAATCCAATTGACATTATTAGCTAATGTGGGACTCACTCTCTACGTGCATTCCACATAATTTATAAATACAACAATAGTTCTCCAAGTTCTAGTCATACATTCATGTGCGGGTCGAACTTGAAAATATAATTATGAAGTAGGCAAGGGCTTAGAAATGCCTCTAAAATATGAGCTGGTCATGAATAAATAAATACTTGCAAATAGTCTCCCACGTATGCACATTTATATATAACCTTTGAAATATGATCTACTCTCAATAAGTGAGGACTAACAAATTGCTTATGAAATAAAATCTCAAATAGGTGAAAATATACGAATTACCTAAAAAATATGCGTATGAGCTTGAATTTTCTCAAAGAGATGAGGCCTTATAACTAGCCTAGGAAGATGTAAGGGGTACTTACAAAAATACCTTTAAAATTAGGGGTGTTTTGAAAAATCATGTGAAAGATTTTTAGG
The DNA here is from genome assembly GCA_903798255.1 of Fraxinus quadrangulata. Taxonomy (NCBI): domain Eukaryota; kingdom Viridiplantae; phylum Streptophyta; class Magnoliopsida; order Lamiales; family Oleaceae; genus Fraxinus; species Fraxinus quadrangulata. Next base: position 12,255 of record CAIGRB010009620.1, read on the forward strand.
AAGTAAAAAATAATGTGTAAAATGAAAAAATGGCATTTTTTTTTAATAAAAATTGTCACTTTTTAAACTCAACTAAAGTGACAAAATTCAAAAAAAGTGGCATCCACTCCAAAAGTGATACAAATTCAAAAAAGTGACAAATACTTAAAAAAGTGACAAAACACCAATCAAAACCTATGTTTGTTATTCAAAAATGTGATAGAAATTTTTAAAAAGTAACAAATAATAAAAAGTGAAAAGAAATTTAGAAAAAAAATGACAAACACTCAAAAAAGTTATACAACACAAAAAAGTGATAAAATTGTCTTTTTTTTTTTTTTTTAAAGTGACACAATGTCACTTTTAAAAGTTTAGTGTCACTTCTTATATAGAGTGAGAATAATTTTTGTGATATTTGTTACTAAAAAAGTGATTGAAATTTCAAGAAGGCGACTATAAAAAATTGACACTAAAAAAAGTGACAAATATTCAAATAAAAAAAGTGACAAATACTAAAATGTGAAAAAATTCAAAAAAGTAACATAAATTCTTAAAAAGTGATGAATTTAAAAAATAACGCATTAGAAAAAGTTGCACGTGTTCAAAAAAAAGTGACAAACACTTGAACTTCCCCCTTGATAATAATTTTGATTGTAGGAACCATTACTTTTACATGATGAGAACCAAATTCAAAAAAGAAACAAATAAATGAATAAGCAAATTATGTGCCTTCTAACCAATACTAGATTGGTTGCATTGTTGTCCTCTCTTCTAATTCTGGACTTAGCTTCAATAACGAGAGGCTTAGGCAATAATTATCTTTCTCGTTTACCATAATTATCTTTTTAGTCAGTTTACCAAAAAAAACACCAATCAAAATCATGGAGGTCAGTTTGGCAAGCATTTGATAATCAATGTGACGTCTTCACAACATGTGGCCTTCGTGGTATTTGTGCCCTCAATGAATCTGGTTCTCAGGTTTGCATATGTCCATTTACGGTGAACGGTGAATCTAACTCGAAATGTTTGGTTCCATATCGACAAAGTTGTGAATCTAGTGGATCTTTGATTACATATGACCATACATTGCTGTATGGAATTTACCCAGCGAATGAAACGGTTGTACAAACGAGTCTACAAAGATGTTAAAACTTGAGCGACGAAGACAAAAATTGCACTAATGTGTCCTTCACGAATGATAAAAACCCACAATGCCACATTCTGAAAACACAATACATCAGTGGTAAGTTTGATGTCTGTCTGAGCTAGATATCTTTTGTTAAGACTTGTTCAGATCCAACTGCTATTTTTCCAGCATTCCCCAAGTCCACTCCACGGCCTTCCCTGGAAAACATTCAGCAGAATTCATCATCATCAAAATATAACTAAAACATTTAGGGATCATTTTGTGATTTTCAAATTTCCACTCCTAACCTATTTGTACCAAATCGTTTATTTCAACCTATAATCTCAATCTATTTTTCCCTGAATGTGTCACAAAATATTCACAATTTTTTTAAGTACTTCTTTGAATGCAAAGAACATGTTTTTAAAGATTAGGTAACTCACTCAATTCCTTTCAAGTTGAACAGATTCTCTTTCTTTTTGAATAGTAGCATAATCTCTGCTAGTGAGGAATATAGTAGCCTAATGATAAATAATAAGCATCTTTAAGATTTAATCTCTTCATAAGTTTTATTCAATTAATGAATATTGAAAATTTTAGACACCAAAAAACCTACCAACATAGCTTTCACCAGTGATATACAAACTTCTATTTCTGTACTGTGGGAATTTGAGGAACTTTTTTGCAAGAACACCAAGTTGTCCCTGGCTGTGAAGTGAAACAAACACAAAAAAATAAAATCAGATCTTTTTGTCCCCATGTCCAAATGAAAAACAAAAACAGTAAAATAGAGAACATGGCATGGCTCAAAAAGTAGAAGCTTATAATTACCCTGTAGAGTGTATTATTTATTGTTAACAAGCATACAAATAAATGCCTCAATGAGAAGAATAATCAACATCCCCAAGCTCAATACCTAGACCGGAGAAGAATAATCGACATCCCCAAACAAGTAGGCTCATCCCTCTAAAAATGGAACCCACAACATGTTCCTCCACAAGTTTAGTCACAGCCTTCATGCTCCGCTTAATGATAAACCTAGATCTTTTACATATAAGAATTTGAGGAAATCTAGGTATAAAAATAAAATAAATTTCTCTTCGAAATCTGAATTTGACATATGCGGAAGCCCAAAATAAATTCGTAGTGATATTACCTGTTCGCGGATGATTGAGAATATGTTCTAGAAGCAAACGGATGAGATTCGTTCTTCGTTGTTTAAGAACTGGAGATTTGTACCAACAAAGGCCCAAATATGGAAATTTGAAAAAGGCCACATAAGCCCTTGTTTGCCTTAGAAAGGATAACTCAAAAATGTTTAGGAAAGCAACGTATTTTCTACTATTTATTTGTAATGCTTTCCATTTTTCAATTTTCTTATTTTTCGACAGTAATGGGCCTAATTTACCCGAGATGTAATACTGGGAACTTACGAACCAACCTAGAAGAGATGAGGCCTTACGGCTAGTCTTGAAACATAGATATCACTTCATGATTTACTAAAATATGGATAGCATTCCCTTTATAACATGGATTAAACCAATCTAAATTACAATACAATGTATCCAGTGTACATATACAAAATCAATTGGGCCCATTTGCCCCCTCAAAATACTCATGACGATAAAGTCAATAATGATACATCAAACTTCTTCGAAATATAATATGTAGAGAGCTCATCGTGTATCATTGCATATAATATGCTTGTACAACTTAGAGTAATAGTTGTGTTGGTGTAAAGTAAGTAAAATTTTATCGATAATAAAATAATAATGTAGATAATGTGATATGCTTACTCACAATATCAAAATTGAATTATGACATGCTAGCAATATTAATATAATACTATTAAGATACTAGTATGACAATATGTATGTCTATGCATGTTTTAAGAATTATGCTATACGTACAACCTTTGTTGACAACATTAATTGATAATTACACACTTAGCACCATCACATTCATTTATTTTAAAAATTGTTGAAAACTAATTTTCATATCGATAGTTCGAATTTTGACAACACGTGATTGTCAACAAAGGTTGTCATCAATTATTGTACAACCATCTTTATTGATGTTCTAAAGCAACCAGTAGGAGATAAATTGCTTGATCATGGAAAGATTTGGCAATAATTATTTTGATTCTTCAACAAATTTTGAAATATGCGCAAGACTTGAGGTTCATGATCTATGTGAAGGAAGAATTGGTGAAGGAAAAAGTAATGAGTTCATCGTTAACCATGAAAGGGAACGATCCAGTTTGGGGTTTATGAAAGTTTGATGAATAACAAAATAATAAGACTTAAATTCTTAATAGGCAGAGTTATTTCAGTCATTTAGAGACTCAATTAATGTTGACTAACATCCTCGTTAGTCATTGTATGTAATTTGTAGTTACTGAAAGGACAGCGTATGTCTATATATTTTGATTTTAAGACGTGATAATACTTCGCATATGTCTAAATTTCACACACACCACTAATTACAGATGGCCCACTACATTGTATAAATCAAGAAATTTTCCATAATCTGAGCTTGTGGGATTTGCGCATTCAGCTGTTGTATTTTCATGATGAGCAAATAACAGATATCCTGGAAAGCTAAGAATATTGGAATAAAGTAGCCACAAATAATAATACAGAATCACTGGTTTTGCATGGTTTTGCAAGTTGAAATTATGCAAAACCTTTATTAGGCGTATTAACGTTAGAATTTTTAGAATTCATAGCACTAAATCTATTCATTATTATTAAGCACAGGAACAGTTTTTTTAATGAAGAAAACGTGGAGAAATTTTGAAATTCAACCAGTATAAAAAGCCACCCCACCAGTCATTTCAATAGTATAAACAAATTTTCCAACTCTAAATCACTTCAGGTTAGCACAAAGTTCAAGCATCAGAAATACCGGGATTATAAAGAACGATGGGAGCTAATATTTCTACTGAATATGAGGTCAGTAAACCAGCGATGAACAAGGGCCTCGTCATTCCATCTAATGGATCATCTGCAAACATTTGTTGGGGTATTGTATGTTGAAACTTTATAAAAATTCAAACTTTAAAACTAGAAAACCTAATTAATTTATACCGAAGATCCTCCATGTCAAATTACCAAGAAAATTAATAATATGGAACATACCTTATTCTTTTGGAATGATTCTTCAATAATTGATCTTTGATTCCGGATCTTGAATCTCGATTATTGGGTCTTTTGGTTCTTCGATCCTTGATCTTGATTTTTGTGCTTCTTGCTCCATAATCTTGATTGTAATCTCGATTCTTTATTGTGATTTTGATCTTCATTTTCAATATGTTTTCTCTGTTAATTCGTGTGTTAATGGGATGATACAAAGAATGAAAAATTGCATATGAATTGGGGACCATAACTCTATTTATAGTTTCCATATATATTTGGCTCATTGTCAAATACAAATCCTAATAGATCCGATTTCTACACATATAATTCAGTCAACACTTTATTTAGATGTCCAAAACACAATTACTTAATTATTTATTAGATCACTTTAATTTTAGGCTTAACTTTAAGATAATCTTTGTACACAATTAATTACATATGTCAGCCCACATGGCAAATTAAATAATTTCTCAACAATCTTCGACTTGGGCCAAATATGTTATCTTATAAATGTGTATAGCCTTATGAACTCAAAACTTTTGCTATCATAATCAATAGTATCTCCAAACAATCTCGTCCATTAATTATATCAATATAGGATTAAAGCGATTTTCGTTACATATATCATAACTAAACTTTCAATGGTTATGTACATCAACACAATCAAATGACATAAATCAAGTGTGGATGTGTAGCATGAAAATTACATGCAATGTGATCCAAACATGCCTATTTTTAGCTGGTCTTACCTTATTCTATAATGAGATTAACCATAAACGTGGTATTTAGTACAGTCTCTCTTTACATATCCCATATTTTCACAAAATTAACAGCTAGATTTATCCTTTTCAAGTTTTCGCAGTTTATTTTGAACCGAACCGGATGCGGCTTTTTTATTCTTTATTACTTATCCTTAGAGGTACTGGTCAAGTGAGTAATATCAATTTTATCTTACTTTAGTCTTTCTTCTCCTTGCACACAATATGGAATGAGCTCATTAAGAGTCTGTTTTCTCTTTTGACAGTTGTAACTAACCTTAAATTAGTCGAATTGTACAAGAATATAAATCAAAACTAAATACACGACCAAGTCAATAGACAGCTCAAACTTTAATGGTTTTAGTTTTTAAGCAAGATGAAACACATCCACGATATACTCCCTTATGTTTTCTTTACCCTTATACTTCAGTGAAACTAAGTTCGTCAAAAGGCATGCTAGTTTCAGCATTATCATCTTTTGCAAAACGTTTTTCAACTTCTTTAAAAATTTGTTAACAGTAGTTACCTCATCAGACACAACGCCTTGAATGTTACTGAAATTCTACGCTTCATGATCATAAGACTTATGCGGCTTGAACGATTCCATTTATCCAAGTCCCTTTTCTATTAGCAGAATTTTTATCCGTAAGATTAGTGGGTTGTTCAGTCCTTAATGCAATGTCGACATCGATGCCGCTAAGAACGATACAAACGTTCTCTTTCTAGCCCTTAAACTTTAGGTTAAGCACAAGAATTGAATTGATTATGACAAATATTGTAGAAATAGATGAATTAACCGAATAGAGAATTTAATCTTAAATAACATGTTCATGTAGGAATCCGTATTGGACAATCAATAATTTCAAATAATGGTAAACCTCATCATAAAAGACCAATCACAACATTGATATTTAGTCTTTTGACAGAAATACCAACTTGTAAGTGACACTCTTGGTATAGTAATCAAATATTGAAAATAAATTCGATCAAACATGAAGTCTATTTTTGGATCGACTCAATATTCAATTAATAGAAAACTTTACAATTGTCACATATTTATCACCATATTTGTATAAATAATTCGGCCAAATATTAACATTCCTTTGGATCGGTCAATACCTGCATAAATTACATACACACAACTTTCCCAATATTCCAAATAAATTAATTTAAGTAAGAGGGGTTACTTTGGTAACATAACCATCGTTTGGTGCCCATTTTTACTCATAAATGCACTCTTTTGTCTTGTCAACCACATTTGCTACAGTGAAAAGGACATAAGTTGATGTTTAAATATTTCCACTTTTCCATTTTTGCCCATCCACTTGTGAACTTAATTCAAAATAAATAATACCCAATCAACAGGATTATTGTGCCACCACCTTGTATGTTTCACGTGAAATGCAATTTGCACGCTTTGGGTATCATGCATATTTTGTCAAGATGCATATTGTCAATTGTTTGGATTTAAATATTCACTTATTTCACTTGTACAGTCCGAAAATTATTAAATTCAACATATACATCGAATTATATTCCCACATTTGTACAACACTAGACATTTGGAAGATGTTACGTTTCGTACAAAATGTGATGATCACTGTTGCTATGTCATATAATCGCGAAGTCGGTCCCAATCACTTCGCTGCATTTCAGGTGCGTTCATTTCGGCGTGCATTTCATTTTCAATGTTAGGTAGGTCAGCACGAGCTAGTATTCGCGCGTCGTGCGTATTCTCAGTGGTGCTAGCAAGTACGAACGTGAAACACAAATTGAATAGGCATACGGCCAACACATTTTACGTCGGCACTCCTTTTCGGCCTCTAAACTTCACCCGCTCATTATGCGATAGCACAGCGTTCACATGTATTCCATCAATAGTACCAATGCAGTCTTGAAACAATGGATGCTTAGTCAGGTCCGACCTGTGGGGGGCCTCACCATCATTGTAGTCTGGTCTTAGCTAATATGCACAAAAACATTCCAACTTGCTAATAGATATCGACATGTTGGCTACTGCGTAAGCCACATTCATCACGCAGAATATGTGCAAAGTATCGCAGTAGTTATGGGTACATTCGGAACTCTTGATGGCACATTTTGCCGTTATCTTTCATTGCTTCCTTCATGAACAAGTGGCTATTTCGTGAAAACGAAAATCGTCGAATACGACGTCGCTGTTTGAGATAGTAGTTATTAGCGCGCATACTGCGATTTGAGAATATGTAACCCATGTCGTGACGTCTTTCGCCAGTTGGCTAAGAAACTCCTCATCATCGACTTCTTCTTCGTCGTCGGAGTTCGATAGAAGCGCACAATTGAAGTTGAGATCAACCATTGTAGGAGATTTAAGATCACCAATTGTTTACAATAGTAGAAAGCATTCTCGACGCAACGTCACATGTCACAACTCATTTGTCCAAACGTTGTTCCCAAAAAGAAGTTGTACGTTCCCTGTAGGAGTTGTCAATCATGCCTGTACTATTTTTTACCAAAAAAAAAATTAAACATGAAACTCAATAAGTTAAAACACATGCATAACAGAACATAATGTTACATATTAACAATAAAGGCACAATACCAATTGTAATTGTTCGCAAGAAATACAGAAGAAAAAATAAATAAATCAAGTATTGTAGAGTTCGTTGATGCAGCAATTAATGGAGAGACTTGTTACGCTCGTTAAACTACCCTCAAACTTCTCATCTGCGTCCCGCATGATGCCGAGCATATCTCGATAGCGCTTCTGTGCAAAAAGTGTACAGGCGAAGAAGTACAAGGGTGTGTGTCACTCGAGCCTTCCTGCGGCAAGCAATTCTTCGACACAAGCGACTCCCGCATTTTTACTCGGTGCCATGATGGTGTTTATCTTCAACGCCACTTCCTCGACAGCACTGTTAGCCTGATCAACTGAAAAGGACAACTCCCGAGCAGAAACTTTCTTCTTCTTCCCTTTTTGCATGCTCGATGCTGACTTCCTTTTTCGTCGCTTCTGGCATTCAAAACGTGCATGCTTGAAGTACAATTTTGATCATCACCCTTATCGTTTGAACTAGTACTCTCCCCATCAATAGGGATTGCTTCCCTTTGGTTGTCGACAGCATTGTCCTCAAACAAACTGAAGCTTGTACGACATAACCTGGTGGGGGTGACTACGTACTTGTCACCGTCGTAGCTATTGCCAAAAAGTTGACGATATCGGATGTAGATTTCACTGAAGTCTTTGACCTTGAAGTCCTTGTACTCCTGCAATTGTATTAGCACATTTGATCAAAGTAACGTGACGGGGATATCGTATGTACTTTGAAGCAATGCTCAAGATATGGAAAAAAGTTTGAAAACGGAAAATCAGTATGTGGCCGTTTTACATGCACGAAATTTTCTACAACTCTCATGCTAGATGACTGGTGAGTTGAAAAGATTAGGTTATGGAAATGAAAATTTGATCACCAAGACACGTCCTGCAATCAAATTCTGCTCCTAATAATCAACCACGAAAATGTTACTTCCCATGCCAAGCTTATAAGTTCAATATCCCTACAGTTTTATCTTTCAGTACATCATGTAAAATAATTTTTCATACACTTTGAAGAGGTCTAGAGTTGCATCATAATAACAGAGTACCAATTGAGACCTATGTAGACAGGTAAAATTAAAAATCGCAAGTTCAAGCAGTGACCACAATATACATGTCAAAGTGAATGTCCAATAGCAATTCAAAAACCTCACCTTCAATTTTCAGGTCCACCATTCGTCGAATGCTATGATCCAACCCTCCAACAAGTTGTATTCGACCCCGGTACAAGCCAACAATTTCGTTAACCGCTTGTTCCCAACGTGTTGAGTCCCAATGGTTGCAAAGTTGGAGTTTGCGCCAATTGTGGCCGACGATAGAGTTGCACATCACAACATGTTTCCACCCGTGTTTCGTGAAACACTTGTCGTGTCGATGGCATTTGGCAATGGCAGTTTCATTGGCCGCTATAAACATTCGCCTCTTTGCATCTCTTCATCTCGCATATTTTTTGGACAATTCAATGTTTGGGCAGTCAACGACAGCGATTGACGAACCCGGACCACGAATTTCACCCATTTGCAGGATTAAGAAATAGGTTTGGAAAGGCAAAAAAAAAATCACATACGAAATGCGGTAGCAGCAAAGGTTCAGAAAATCCACATGAGAATTGAATGGATATGGGCCTTCAGTTTAGGGGTTGAAGTGGCGGTGGCAGCACTATTGCAATTGGACTGGCCAATTTATGGTGGGAAAGCTAGTGTAGTGCCGATCGTATGTGCAGTGGATGTGCTAAATCGCAAAGTGTGCGACTTCTTCTTCATATGTCGGGGTCCTCAATCTACAAGGAAGCTGTTGCCAATTGAAGATCTACTCTCGTTGAGGTGCGGTTGAACACTGAAAAGTCACTGGAAGACGGTAGTTGGGTCTGTAGCGCGGTTAGCTTCCAATTGCAACTGTTACGTGAGGGGAGGTGAGAGAAAAAAAGTTTTTGAATGGAAAAATCTTGGCAAATGGTTTAGGTTAAGGGTAAATTCGAGAACTGTCTACTGTTGTTTCACTATTTGCACAGTGAAAATGTACTATGCTGTCAAGATTTACTGTTCCAACGTTCGTTTTTCTTCTACAATTTTAAGCTAAAAATGTGGCACAAACAGGGGCATAATGCTTAAACTAATCTATTTTAGAAAATTAGTAATCTGAAATAAATATTAAGTACCAAGATTTGAAATCGATTGTCCGTTAATTCTTATCTTTTATTTATTTGTTTGTTTGTTTTTATTTTGTTTTGACAAAAAAAATTAAAATTAAAACCAGACAGACATCGGGTGCTTGGTGCAGCGCTACGATACTGTGCAACAAGCATCGCGGCGCTTCCTTCTCTAGGACATCCATTATACAGCGCAACAACGCCTCAAACATGACGATGCATCGCTTGATCTATGATGTAAGTCTTAAAATTTACAAAAATTCCAAAATTTTGAAATCTATGGCTTGAAATTGTCCTCCCAAATTTTATAAAACCATAAGTATGAATTTCAACCCCAAAATTTTTCTTTATTCTCAATGATTTATAGAGTTGGCTTTGATACCATTTGTTGAAACTTTATGAAAATTCAATCTTTAAGACTAGAAAACCTAATGAATTTATAGTCAAAATCTCCTATGTCAAATCACCAAAAAAATTATAATGTGGAACATACCTTAATTCTTCTGGAATGATTCTTTAATAATGGATTTTAATTCTGAATTTTGAATCTTGATTATTGGCTCTTTTGGTTCTTGATCTTGATTTTTTTGCTTATTGCTCCATAATCTTGATTATAATCTAGATTCCTCATTGTGGATTTATTGATCTTCCTCTTCAATATGCTTTCTCTGTTAATTATTATGTTGATAGGATGACACAAAGAATGAAAAGTTGCATATAAATTGGGGACCATAACCCTATTTACAGTTTTCATATGTTTGATCCATCGTCAAATACAAATTATAATGGATCAAATCTCTATACATATAATTCGACCGACACTTTATTTAAATGTCCAAACCCCAATTACTTAATTTTTTATTAGATCACTTTAATTTTAGTCTTAACTTTCAGATAGTCTTTATACACAATTAATTATATATGCCGGTTCATATGTCAAATTAACTAATTTCCCAACATTGTATCCAATGGATCATCACCAAACAAGGGTCGGGCTATATTGCATTCCACTTCTCCTCGACATGGAAGATCCAATTTGAAGCCACGAAACTGACGTCAAATCTGGTAATTCTATGAGCTTTTAGACTTAGTGGTCTAATATGATATCAGATCAAACAAAAACCTAAATTCAAATTTTAAAAAAATTAAGGTCAAAGAAAAACTCGTCTAACAATGAGCGTACAAAAGCTGTCAAAAAATGTCTTGTTCCAATTTGAAGCCACGAAACTGACGTTAAATCTGGTAATTCTATGATCTTTTAGACGTACTGGTCTAATATGATATCAAATCAAACAAAAACCTAAGTTCAAATTTTTAAAAAATTAAGGTCAAAGAAAAACTCAAAGTTTAACAATGAGCGTCAGAAGCTGTCAAAAAATATCTTGTTTACAATGTCATATCCCTAAAAATAACAACTCCCGTGAATTTCAACCTTGTTTGAACCCAATTTTATCAAAAATTCATTTTTTCAAAACTCATTTTCAATCATATATTCTTTAATAAAATAATATTACACATAAACAAATAAAAAAAATATTCATTTTTAACCACACAATCTCCAAAACTCACTATTCAGAAATGCATTTTTTTTCCACTCACAATGGAGCTTAAACAAATAATGACTGTGTTTATAGAATGGAACCATTTTATCTAAAATTTAAATGATAAAATAAAGATTAGATTAATTTTTTTATATAAATTTTTTTTTCAGTATGTGACATCGGTTACCTATGAGTTCGCATTTTATCGTGCACGATTTTCGTAAATAATTGAAACTAGTCTTGAACTCAAAATATTAATTTAAACAAATTTATTTTTTATTTAAATTTTAGTGTCCCATACATTCACATCCTGTGCAAGAACTCGTTTATACTTCTCAATTCTTCAAAACCCAATTCCAAAATGGGTACACAATTTTTACAGCAAAGTCATTTCCGAGACAGGCAAAAAAAATCGAAAAGCAAAACAGATCAAAAAGAAGAATAAAGAACGAGAGAAAACTGAAGGAGTCTATTTACAAAATCTTCACGAGTTCAACTATCATCACGTTGAGGTGTAAAGGCACCGAAAGCTAAGTCGAGGTCTAGCGAGCACCGCGAAGGCTGCACTCGTGCTGTGAGTTTCTGAGTTCCTTCTACAATGGCATTCCTAATGTTATCAAATCTCCTGATTCTGATACACCGAAAAATTGATAAAAATTTAATGAAGATACATAATACATACAGATAGAGGGCAACCACCCGTATTAATGGCATTCAACAAAGTAGAAACCATAGAAAATCTAATCACGCTGAAAGACATATCTCGATTAAGAATTAAATCAAGGAACACAGAAAAGATATAGGACGCATTTTGCTCAAAACAAGACTAGGCATACTACTGCAATGAAGTGGAAAGAAACCAAAAAAATAAATTTAAAACGAAAACAAATATATGTATACTTCACTTTTATCCCTCGACCACAGATGGACCTAATATTCCTACTACATAAGGATCTTAGAAGAGAAGAGTGAGATCATCTTGAACTCTTCTTTTCATATATCTGATTTTATTGTCTATTATCGCTCTTGTATTCTAATCATGTATGAAGGCTTAATCGATGACAGATAAACTGGGAACACAGATCAACCCCATGTAACAAACAATGGAATAGCTTAAAACAATTTTCATTTTCCTTATTGACACGAATATTCATCACAACCAACTAGCATCAACTAATTCGGAGAAGAAGATTACCTTTTGATGAGGTCGGAATCACAACAACGTGCATAGTTGCATTATTGGGAGGAAGCTGTAAACGAAGAGGATAAAGCTTTCCATTCAGTGGACTTCGTGTACATACAGTAATATCATCAACTCCCAATTCCTCCTCTAACTTTTTCGTCAATTCTCGAACTCCATTTCCCTTAAATGTAGTACAGAGCTCCTCAAACCCCTCGTCAATTTCCCCATATTCATTGGCTATGTGAAAATAAATCAATCTGCCATCGCTCCCCTTCAGTGGTGAACTAACCGAAGAATCATTCGACTGAAAAAAGAAACCCCAAAATATAATCAGGATCCAGCACTATGCTAAGAGAACTGAAGCTAAATATCTAACTTGAATCAGAGGAGTCAAAAGGGCATTGGATTGAAAATTTATTAAACATGCATCGACTAGAACTAACCCTTAGGGCTTACTTGAGAGTTTAGGCGGCGTACTGATTATAAGAATTTTTTAAAATATCGATCTTGAGCATATCACTTTTGATGGTTTTAGAAACGATTTTTAAAACTGTCCAACATATGTTTGGGAGTTTATTATTCTCCGGCTGTGAAATTTTTTTAAAAGAATAAAATTACATTTATGTCCCTTAGTAAAATTTTTAGTTTATTGTTTCTTATATAAAAAAAATTTCCTCATAAGTGATATTTTACCTACAAATAATTTTTTCTACATATAAGTTAATATTTAACTTAAAAAATTAAATAAAGTTAAATATTTAATTAAAATTTTAAGTTAATATTTTCTACTTTTAAGAAAACTTTACAATTATAAGTTAATTTCATACTTTTAAATAATTCTAAGTGATTTTTTTAATTATAAGTAACTTTTTATCTTATTAGTACAATTTTTATTCTATAAACAATTTTTTTATATAAAAGTGATTTTTTTACTTATAAGTAATTATTTAATTTTTCTTATCTTATAAGTAATATTTTACTTATAAGTCTTTTTGTAATTATAATGTAATTTTTTGCTTATAAATAATTTTTTAGTTAATATATTTTTATTTACAAATTAGTTTTGAAGAAAATATGTTAGTTGAAAATTATTTTATAAAGGACTAAATTAATAAAGAATATGAGAACTATAAATTTTAGTTAATATATTTTTAATTACAAATTAGTTTTGAAGAAATTGTTGGTTGAAAAATAATTATTTTATAAAGGGTAAAATTAGAAGAGAATGTGAGAACCGGTCAAAATTACACCACCGATTTTGGGTAATTTTAAACCATCCAAAACCGTTTTCTCAAAAAACTAGCAAATACCCATTTTTCCAACCACTCATGAATGCTGTAGCCGAAACCAGTGAAAAATAAAATACACAAACTCAAGCAGGCCCTTAACATCGACTTGTAATTGGAGACCGCCTGATATGCTTAATTATAGAGCAATGTGAAACTTAGAAGTAGCTGTTTCAAAATTCGACAATTTTTTTTTTATCCTTTTTCCAAGCTCTGAATATATACCTATTATAGATTAATTTTATTCGTTCTCAATTTGAAGGTGAGAAAGTCATTGTTTGCTTGCCCCCATTTTGGAGAATTTTGAAACAATGATTTATGGGGGAAAGTGTAGTTAAACAATAATGAAAATTTTTAAATTTTTATTTAAATGATGCATGATTAAAATTAAGAGAGAGAAAAATTAACACACACTCAGAAACAAGATTAAAGAAGTACCTCTGGTCCAGAAAAGCTTGCAGAATTTAAGGAAGGAGCAGACGGTGAACTAGAATCCGAAGCAAACGAATCCGAGTCAAAAGCCAAAACTGGCGGCTGCGCCACCGCCGTCGGTGACATAACCAAGATTTCGACCACATGGACATCCCACAAAACCCAATCTTTGGTCGCAGTCCGATGAGGAATATCATGTGTAACCGAGTTTCTCCACGGCGGCAACCCGCCATTGGCCCTCAAAAACTGCCCATACCTGTTGAAGACAAATTTAAATGGATAAACTAGCTCTATATAAGAACTTAAACTTATAGATCAGACGGGTTAACACTACCTCGTCTTGAGCTTCACAGAACTGCCCTCTCGAATGGGTTCCCATTCGACCGAAGAATCGACCCTCCCAGGCATTGTTTGCAGCACCTTACGCCCTGTCATACCCAGTAAAAATGGCTTGTTTGATGCTGTTAAGTACTTGTTATAACAGCTTTTAAGGCGGATTATGTTGTCGGAATTTTCGACAAATTCTACTGTCCATTTTGCATTCCTTGATGAACCAGTCCGATGTTGGGTAACTGATTCTTCATCTTCTTCCGCCGTTAAATACTTGTTGTGGACACTTCTGAGTCTCACTGCCTTAGCGTTTTGGAAAAGATCCATTGCTGTAGTTCTTGTTGTCAAGCTCAAATTGCTCTGTAATTAATAGATTTTTAGAAGCGTGTGAAGAAATTAGTTGAAATACTGTTGGGTTTTTGGGACGGTTTAGAATGGATTGGATAAAGTTTGATTTCTAAAAGGATATGTTCGCGTGTTGTAGATGACTCGATGTCACATGTTCGCATACGTCAACGTTCATACTTCATAATCATAATGCAGTGATCAGTTATAGATATTAGTATTTTAGTACCCTATTCCCTACTTCCCTCTTACATTAATTTAAGATTATGTCCGATACATATTTTTTCAAAGTACATTCTTTCAAAACTTATTTTTAACCACATATTTTTCAATAAAATAATATTTTTTCATAACATTAATAATTTTTTCTTACTTTTTAATCACATATTTCTCATTAAATCACTTACTAAAATATAGTATTTCTTCAATAATATCAATCAAATACACCATACATTGACGACTCATGAAATTAGACAATTTCATATTTGAAAAGGCAAATAATATTTCAATGTTGATACAGAAGAAGAATGAAATAAAGTGAAATATCGACTTATAAAAAAACAAAAAAAAGAGTCAACAAGAAAAAGCAAAAGGAAATCAGATGAGAGGACATTAGAAGGGCTACCTTTGGTATGTGAAGTTACTCATGAAAAATATATATTGTTGAATGGTAATTCTAAAATGATAAATGAGTTTTATCGACTATAATTATTTTGTATCACTAATTTTATCTAGTGAGATTGTGATGCGGTTCATTATCTTAGTGTATTCGTAAGTTAGATTTCATGTATTTCAATTTTCCTACTCCCCATGATCTTAATGAAGATTATCTTATGAATTTTTAACTAAAATTTCAATCGATCAAGACGATTGAAAATTTGGAATGAGGTAATTTTAGGCTCAAAAAGTAAAGAATCGGTTGTTGATATTTGTGAATACGAGGTTTATTGTGGCCTTCATTCAAATGATCGCAAAAATTAAAGAAGAGCAAAACTAAATAAGAGACTAGGGGTCTAAAAAAAGAGTAGAGATGATTGGAACACCAAAATAGACTATTCTTCGAGCATTCTAATCTAGTCAGCTTCGGATGCGCCATATACCTATGGAGGGAATCAAGATTTTCAAGAACGTTTTCTTGGTCAAGTGCAATAGATACAATATAACATTCGTATGTACCAAGATGATAATTATTTATTAAAAAGACGTGCTGCACTTTACCCAAAGTCCGAACTTGAATTTTCTTTTTCATTAAAAATAAGAAGAAACCCTTTTTGGTGAAACTATTAAAATTGGGGATAGTTACAGCAACGATATCAAACCTTTCATTTAGTAGTAGATTTTGTCCAAACCTTTTATTTGTGCACCCTATGATACCAAACATTTCAAAATGTCGTAACTGAAGTCCAAATGGATGATTTCTGTTAGATTAACCATTAGTTGTCAAGATAATTGACATTGACAATAATTTTGACTAATTTTAAAACGTAAAAATGATAACTTTACATTTTATAATAAAATAATTAAAATCAAATAATTAAATTTTAAAACTCATTTTCATCATCATCTTCTTCTTCTCCATCCACCCCACCCCACCCCAACCCAACCCAAATCTGGGAAATCTTNCAACCCAAAATCAATTGTAGGGGTCTAAAGAACCCTCTATACAACCCACCACCATACGCACACAAAAAAACATAAAGTTTGATACCGTCGCGTTATCTTCCATAAAAATGTTCAAATTGTTTTCTCAACTTGAACATTCAGAGGTAGAACGCATTGAGCTACGAAAATTAGATTAAATTGAATAAAAAATTAACCAAAGATTTAGAATTCGTACAACCCTAAATAGCTTTATAAGAGCTCCCAATAAAGATTCTACAAATCATTTAGAAGCTCGAAAAAGTAAACAAGCAAATCCTAATTAATCATTTGACCTTCCTCTTCTCATCTTTCTTGTGCTGGCAATAATTACACTCCATACAACTGCATTTACCATCAAGATTTTCACTTCTCAAACCAAAACCAAAACCAAATTCAAATACGACTCCATTTACCATTCTTCTTCTTCTTTCTTTCTTTTTCAACGGTACCAAAACTTGAAGATTTGGGGTTTGAAGATTTTCTAAATTTCGGGTTTGCAGATTTGGAGTGAGGGTGGGGTAGTAGAAGAAGAAGAAGGTGAAAATGGGTTTTTAATTTTGATTATTTGATTTTAGTTATTTTACTATAAAAAAATGTAAAGTTACTATTTTAACATTTTAAAATTAATCAAAATTATTGTCAATGTCAATTATTTGATCAACTAACGGTCAAACAAAAGAAAATTATCCATTTGAACTTCAGCTGTGACATTTTAAAAGATTTGGTATCATAGAGGCACAAATATAAAATTTAGACAAAATTTGTTACTAAATAAAATATTTGATACTGCTGCAATTATCCCTTAAAATTGACAAAAATATATTCTTCATTTGGAGGCGTTTGACATTTCTGACCTTGTGTTATGAACCAACCACGCTTCACCAAATATATAGACAATGCAAATTAGAAAAAACCCTTGAAAAACAATTGCTCCGTACCTTTGACCTTATATACTAGAAAAAATTAATTTTTTCTTGGAAAAAATATAATAATCTTAATAAAGTATAAAGCGTACCTTCTTCATGGATAATCTGGGGGAGGGAGAGTAACAAGAGTGTAATCTAGGGGAGGGAGAATAACCGGAGTGTATCGATTCCGGTGACCCGAGCTCCAACCCTGACAGTTCATCCGAAACTGACGAAAAACTCGAAACCATCGATAAATAATGTGTCAAGGATTCATTTTCTGGAATTTCAATGGCCTCTACATCCCATAAAATCCAATTATGTGTAGAAGAAGTATAAGGACTATCATGTGTAATCGAGTTCCGCCAAGGCGGCGTGCCTCCATTCGCACGTAAATATGTGCCTCCGAAGGCCCTTAGCCTCACTTGAAATCCATCCCTTATAGGCTGCCACTGAATTTTAAAGTCCTTGATGTTTTCCGGCAGGGTTTGGAGGACTTTGTTACCTGTCATGCCTAATAGAAAAGCCTCGTCCGAGGCGGTGAGGTACCGGCCGTGGCAGCTTTTGAGGTGGACGACGTGGGGGTTGCCGTCGACTTGCTCGACTAGCCACCGGGCTTTTCGTGCAGCACCGTTTCTACTTTGCCGAGTAGATACTTGATCATCATCGGCCACTAGGTATTTCTTCAAGTGGCTTTTGAGTTTAACAGCCTTAGCCTCTCCGAAGAAATCCATAACTATTTCAAGGAATATATATATCAAAATCACGACCAAAGTGGGATATACAAAGTCGAAAAGAGAGGATTCTTTACTCTTGTTCAAAACCGTACAAAATAATACTTAATCGGAAGAGTAACAGGCTGAATATATATATGGGGTGATGAAGAGGGTGAAAAGAGAGTATTTGTATGAGAGAGATGAGATTATTATAATGGTGTAACAAAGATTGATTTGGAGTATATATGTTTATCATATTCAGACATTTTTGTACCTTCGTACACACGAAAGATTGCAAAATGGTTGAAAATTATGTAGATAAGACTTAAATATTCTTTGGAAGAACACGGTGAGAAAAGTTGACTTCTGAAATTTCAAGGTGGCAGCATTGTCCATGCTAAGAAGTTCCAGTATCCACGCGATTGGAATTAGCGTGTAAGAATTAGGGTTACGTGTGATTTGCAAATAGAGTAACAAAGTGAGCTTGGTCATCGTAACTAAAAAGATGCAGTTTGTCTCTACGGATATGACAAGTCATGTCATATGTCAAGGTCTCGGACTTTTTATTTTGAATTTATAGTATTATTGAGGGCTCATGTGGCAAGGTTTTGAAACGTGAAAACATGATTTCGAGATTAAAAAATGTTTGTAATATGTAAGAAAATCTGGAAAATAATGAACTCAAAGGCACGAAAACGTTATCTTTTAAGAGATGTTTCTCCCCTATCCAACAAGGTCACGAGTGGGGTATAAAAGAAAATCTCTCTCAGGATACAATGGAGGCGTTTGATTCAAATTGTGACTATTTGATCAAACCAAGAA
>CAIGRB010009620.1:42177-58877 GCA_903798255.1 Fraxinus quadrangulata
AGTATTTATCTTCCGATGAACAAAAAAAATTCAGATGAAAGAATACCTTATCATCAATATAAGTAGCCCAAAATCTGGCAACGGCTCGATCGTACGGGTCAGAAGGAAGAATGGAGTGACCCGAATTCCAAATCTCATCAATGTACTCAACAATAATGAGTGATTCACATATGGGTTTTTCACCATGAATGAGAACTGGAATTTTCTTGTAAACCGGGTTCGATTTGAGAAGAAGATCACTTTTTGAACCAAATTTTTCCTCAAGGAACTCATAATTGACAGACTTAATGTTGAGTGCAATTCTAGGACGCATTACATATGGGCTTGGCCATCCACCCAATAGTTTCACATCCTCGGAAGCCATTGTAGGAATTTCGAGAATTACAAGGTTTTTGATTTGTTGGGTTAGTGTGTGGTGTGTATATATTGTTGAGATTTATATGGGTAGGTAGAGAATAAGTAACGGATTTAGCCCTAGGGTCAAAATCAGATTTTTAGTAAATTTTGATAAAAATTAATGTAATGTGTGATTGAAAATTTATGGGATCCATAAAATATGTGTTTAAAATTAATTGTTGATTTTGACTTAAATTAAAGTCTAAATTTTAATCTGTATTTAATATGAGTAGGTAGAGAATAAGGGATATACCTTGAGATTTAGTGCTTGTTTGTCTCTCATTTTGGGAGAAAAAATAGAGTTTTAAATAGTATTTTTTGAAGAATGTGTGATTGAAAAGTAAATTAATTTTATTGATTTATGTGTAGAATATTTTATTTGGTGAATATGTAGTGGAGATTGTTTACTGTAGCAAACAATATTTGATAAAATGGATGACAAACAGGGACTTAATATGGCTAGGTAAAATAAAAACCCGTTTCATATGAATTTTGAGCTTTTAAAATTCATAAGTTGTTTTTGATCCCTTTTGGTTAATTTTATGAAAATGTTAGGCAAGCATTATTATCTTTTTTTTAAAAAAAAATTACAATTCTTTTAAGTTAAAATTTAAAGGTTGATTTATATTTGAAACTTATCTTTTTGTTGGAAACTTTCGAAAAAATGTATAAACTTTCTATAAATTTATTTGAGATGTTTGATAGATATTATTTTTAATTATTCAATAATTTTTTAATTGATTAAAAATTAAAATAATTTTAAAATAAGAAAATGTATTTTTACGTTTTTTTATTCATATGCTTCGCCTTAACTCGTATATCCAATAACGTGGCCTACACACATTATGCGTTTTAAAACACTGTGTGTGATTAATGTTGTGACAGAAAGGTGTGAGATGTGTCATTCAAGTTCATTCAATTCGCCACCTTACACGCACCAAACATGCTAATCTTATTTAAACTCTAGTCTAGATATTATAGTCCGTTTGCTTTATTTTAAAATGTTGCTAAAAATTTAAATTAAAATTAATAATTAATTTGAAATGCGTGTGTTATGAGACCTACAATTATATGGATTTTTCAACTATATATTTCATCAAATTTATCAAAATCTACTACGAATATGATTTTCAGTAAAACCAAATAGGGGTAAATTATATGACTAATTAAATGGACCATATATTCTTATATTTAATTGAACATATAATTTAATGACATGTTTAATCAGAAAAAAAAAAATGTTGATACTATGTTAAGTAACCCATTTATTAGGGTTAAATGCACTGATTGTGGCGAAGTTGTTCCCTCGTAACTAATTTGGTGCAAACAGGTCAATAATTGATATGAAAAATTGAATAATAAATTTATTTATTTTGTAAGACATTTTTGGGGAAAAACGACTTCATTTTCTCTAACTATTTGGTGTCCATTTAAGAAATTTCCTCTTCCATTCAAATTTGGAAAGGTTCCAACATTATTAAATTTGAACAACCAATTGTGATATTTTCCATAAATCATTTTATATTTATATAGTTACCTTTGTTTTGGTTTAGACCATATGCTGCATTAACTTTGGTCAAAAAGTGTAATAAATATGTTATCAAATATATAGGAGATAGGGTATGGGTGGTAGGTAAATTATGTGGCTATGGCTTAACCACATTTGCTCCAATTTCCACCACCAAAGTTGGCCCATGGAGGGGTGGCTATGCATCTGCCATCTCATGCGTGGTACCACATTGTCCCTATATTTTTGTCGGATTAAACCATTTGTACATTGATTTTGTACATGATAGTTGACATGACTTCACAAATTCAAAAGTGAATGGACGGGAAACTGTTTTTTATTTTCAAACTGGCCAATTATCCCGCGACACATGGAACAATGTAAAACTTCATGTCAAGAACCATGTACTTGTAGCATGGTTGATTTTTGTCACTAGGTTTAGATGTAAACAAGACAGACATCCCCTCTCCCTAAAAATTATGTATTATGCACGTAAACATTTATTTATAATGGGTGAATAAAGGCAAAAACAAAATATCTTCACATTATAAACCAAAACAACACCAAATTTAAATTTTTTAATAAATTTTAAATATCATATTAACCTTTCAATAATACATAATTTAATCTTAATAATGTCAAATAAATTGGAAAAACCTTTGGAATTGTGCTTGCTTAAGTTTATTATGGTTTCCCTTTACAGCAAATCATGGTGACCATAATAGCTTCAGATGAAAATTTATACATCACGATGGGAGATGGCAATGGCAAAGGTTATCCATAATGCAAATAATTTTTAACATAGCAAATAGTTATACTCTCTAATTACATGAATTGTAGACGCATTTGATACTGCAGAGTACTACATAGGACAATAAATAAGACTTTTGACTGCCTTTTGTTCGTTTAACTGTGTTCAATGATATCCAGATAACATAGTGAAGTTTTCCATTATACTTCATAATAGCTTAAATCTAATATAATTCCAGATGTCTTTTAAGCTTTTTTTCTTTATTTTTAATCTTGTCGAGTGTTATATAGTTTAACATCAGCTGATTACATTTTAGAATTATTTATGCTAATTCTCTGCCTCAGTAGTAGTTTTAGAAGATAATTATGTTAGATCATGTGGTCATACTGTAGACTCTTTTTACAAACCTATCCCAGTACCATTGGCATTCAAAAGGACAAACATATTCAACAATTGTAAATTTATTTCAAGAATTTCTAGAATGAATTCAAATAAATATGGACCAAGATACTAATGAGTGTGACATTACCGTGGAGAGAAACGGGCTTTATATAGTTAACTTCTAGGATGACATATGTTAGCACTTAGCTACACATAGATGCTTACCGTAAGTTAAATATTAGAGGATTAACATGAAGAGGTAGATATCATCTCCAAGGGGAACAACAGATGGTATATCAAAAATCTTGATTCTCAACAATGCTACAAGTACAAGGGAGTTTCACAGGTTTTTTTACCAGATGCCAAGTGTTAACACTGCATTGGCCTGTTTTAATCTGTTTTTTGTCCATCATCCAATCCAAGAATGCCACCTCTCTCCCTATGAGACTCCTCTGTACATATGGCTTTTTTCCTTGTCCCTTCTTAACATCCACAAAACTCCAGGGGTGATACTTAAGCTGATTCCATAGATACAATCTACAGCCACTCTGATGTAGATAAATTAGGCTGAGCAGCAATATCAGGTGCCTATTTCTATCCTGCATGTATGGAAGGTAAACAATGAAGCACCTGCGCTTTATGAAATCTTCAAGTTTATTTAACTAATGATAACTGTAATGTATACACTTACTTGTACAGAAATCTAAGAAAGTCATATTTGGGCGGCAGAAGAATTCCCCAGAAAGCAGTGTAGCTTAACAACGACTGTGATTCTTCCAAATGTAAGGTATCCTACTATTTTTCAGTTCATTAGCAAGTCTAATAGGGGGGACCATTCCTTTTCCTCTGGATCGAGCTTCTTTCTGTGTTGCAAGATGGATTTATTATGAAGTCACAGTAAGTCGGTTTGGAGTTAGATTTGTTCCAACGGCGAAGTAACCGTATGCTATGCGTCAGGGCATGAATGTGTTTGTACTAGGTCAACAACATGGATAGTTGAGTGTGACTGTGTTTCTCAGCGCCTTATCCTAAGATGTAGATCATCCAAGAAAAAGAAATATCTCCAGGTCTTTTCAGCTTAATTTTTTTTGCTTAGATCTTAAAAAGTACTGATCCATTACAATTTTCTCCAAATCTGCGTGACCTGCAATTCCAAAAGGAAAATATAATTATTTACTAAGCACAATATGATCTGCGCCTATTATAATTTTAATTTTCACTTGATTACGACCAATGATCTTCAAGCCTTCCTTTTTAAAATAATGAACATTATACATACTTTATCGTGAAGTGCATATGCTCATTATTTTCTTTTGCTCTTTTCTTTTCAGCTCAGACAAGAAGATAACAAAATTCGAAGATTCGTACAAATGTGTCCTTTCACCAAAGTATGAATTAATAAAAAACAACACTTGGCACTAGAATAGACTTTGGCCACTAGAATAGACTTACAAACGAATCAAAGTAGATGCCCTGTCCTCGGTTGCAATTAAATATTTCCTGCATTATCTTTGCTTTTCCATCAATCTTCTGCATCACGTGGCAATAGAATGAGAAGCAAGGGGGAATTTAAAATTCTCGTCCAAGTTTGCATCTGATGAAATTATTAATTCGGTTGTGGATATGTCATCATTCTTCTAGATCAAATGTCTAGATTCGGTTGTGGATATTGCTTTCTCCTGCGCACACAGTACAGAAAAAGAAAATTTATTAAAACAAGCATAAAAAGTATGTACAGATCTGACGGGGATTGGAGCAAAGATGGGGTGGGGATGATGTCTCAATATAATGACATGTACATATTACAAACTAGGCAGTTGATTAGCCCTGCTACCAAAATGGATTATATCATAATGCATTAGAAAACCAAAGAGACAGGTACACAGGTGAAATATATCATTCTAAAACCTAAATAGATATAGAATGATAAATCCTACTCATAATGTAGACATAATGCTGACAATGTGGCACCCATCAGTGGAACAAAAGACAATTGCTATTAACCCAAACAGGAACTTAGTTGTGAATTTTGTTAAATCTGCAGCTTTCCAAATCTTAAAGGACTGGTTTCTAAATGAATTTCAAAAATTTTTGCACAAGATTTGTATCATATACTTGTTCCGTTCTAACCGTAATGCATTAGAAAAGCGAACAAACAGGTACAAGCAAACAAACAGATACACAGGCGAAATATATCATTCTAAAACGTAAATAGATATAGAATGATAAATCCTACTCATAATGTAGACATAATGCTGACAATGTGGCGCTCGTTAGTGGAACAAAAGACAATTGCTATTAACCCAAACAGGAACTTAGTTGTGAATTTTGTTAAATCTGCAGCTTTCCAAATCGTAAAAGACTGGTTTCTAAATGAATTTCAAAAACATTTGCTCAAGATTTGTATCATATACTTGTTCCGTTCTAAGTCAACAGTTCGAATAATCATCTATCATCATATCGATCTTTTAAGACACTTGGAGTAATGTTAAACAGCACTGGCTTAGACATAAAGCCATGAATGCTCTTCGAACTTAATAACCTTCCTGTTTTCTTCTTCTTTTCTCTGAATTAAACAACTACTACATGCTTAAGAACCAAATTTATGTCACCAACCAAAAATAGTGCTCATTGCGCATCTTATACTTTGTGTAATCATTTTTCTTCAGGATGCCTTTCTAAAGTAAATAAAAATTTTAGACTTTGGTTTCATGTTTTCCATCTGGCATCAGTCAATACCCTTTTAGCAACCACATTAAAACCTGAAACACTATTATGCCATGGAGTGAGAGGAAGAACTATAGAGGGTAAATCACCATGGGAACACATAATGTATGCATGCCCACACAAATTGCAATTAAGCCACTTATTAAGCGGCGAGTACAACAAATTAGAAATTACCGGACATTTTGATGCTTGGTAACCAATTGCTGAGATTGTTGGAAATAACCATGCAGAGCAAAGATGAACTCCGTGATCATCAAATCAATGTATTGCCACGGGATTATGTCTGCCCACCTTTGGTCTTATCCGTAAAATAATTTTCTATGGCTTCATCACAAAGCTCAAGAGTCATATCAATGTTCCCTTCATCATAGTTCATATCTGCAAAGATTAAGTACAATTCCTTATCTGCAAAAATACCTTTACTTCTCATCTCTTCAAACATCACTCTAGCTTCAAGGTATTTCTTCCTCTTTATAAAACCTTTAATCAGTGCATGGTAGGTATTGAAAGTAAGATCAAATCCCTTCTCTACCATTTCCTTATGTAGAAACCATGCTTCCTTCATATTCCTTGCCTTGCAATGTCCTCGTATCAGTATGTTATATGTATTTTCATTTGGCATTACTCCTTGATGACCCATGCCCCTGTAAATCTCAGCTGCTGCATGCATATTATTTCTAACACAGTATTGCTTCAACAGAGAATTGTACGTGGTGGCATTTGGCATTATACCCTTCTCCAACATCCACTGGAGAAGCTTCTCACCATCTTCTAGCATCCCTGACATACAAAATCCATTCATCAGAACATTGAATGTAACAGCAGTTGGTTGAATCCCTTCATGCAACATCTCACGTAGAAGCTGATGTGCCTTAACCATCTCTCCAGATTTGCAATAAGCATCCATTAGAGAAGTATAGGTAAAAACATCAGGCTGTATGCCCACTACCTCCATATCTTTCATTAACGTTACTGCTTGCCCTATATTTCCAGATTTACAAAGGCCATTGAGAAGTGAATTGTAAATGTAGATATTTAGAACAAGTCCCTTTTCACGAATTTCCTGAATCAGTTCATTTGCTGCATCGACATCCCCCTGTTTACAGAGTCCATCAACCAGTGCAGTGTAAGTGACAACATTAGGAACCAGTCCAATCTGAACCATCTCATTATGAAGAGAAAATGCCATTTTAATGTCACCTGTCTTGCAGTAAGCATCAATCAGCGTAGTATAAGTAAATTCATCAGGTTTTAACCCAATGCTAAGCATTTCGTTGAACAGCTTATTTGCTTCTGCAATTTTTTCATTTTGACAATGACCCCAAATGAGAGCAGTGTATGCTATAAAATCAGGAACAATGTCCTGGCTCTGCATTTCGTTGTACATTCTAACTGCAGCAGCAACATTTCCAATTTTGCTGAAACCATCAATGAGAGTGGTGTAAACTACATTATCTGGAATGATTCCCTGAGACATCATCTCCCTCAAGACCTTCTCTGCATCCACTACCCTACCAGTATTGCACATAAGAAGGATTATGCTGTTAAAGGTATATGCATTTGGTTCCAATCCCTTAAGTCGCATATCTTCTAAAACTTTCAACATTGATCGAAGTTCTTTAGCATTACAATATCCATTGATTACAGTACTATAACTTATAGCATCAGGAATGCAGCCCCTGAACTCCATTAGCAACAGTAGGCTATGAGATTCTTTCACTTTCCCAATTAGACAAAGTGAATGAATCATTATGTTATATGATGCAGTATTCCAAGAAATACCTGCTTCAGAAAATTCGCCGAACACCTTCAATACCATTTTAGGGCCATTGATATTATTTAACAGTCTAGAAAGGAATAAGTTACAGGAATCAACAGATAGAATCAAACCATAATTCAATATCTTATTGAAAAGCTTTCTCGCATCATCAAGAGCTCCAGCTTCAGTAAGGACTTGAAAGAAAATGTCAAACACATATGGATTTGAACCCCAACCCTTATAAGTGTATATTAACTTTTCGAGAACACGGGAGAAAGAGAAACTAACATTAGTACTGGGCTTTGTCCAGAACTCAGAGAAAAGTTCTTGAGCCATCTTTGGATCTTTTGCTGCAATTTGAATTATAATGCAACGAGCTTCAAGTGATGGATCCCTTCTTACGCAGAACCAGTCAAAGAAATCCAAAACTAATCTGTAATCATCCTTTATGTTCATGAGAACCCAAATGAGGTGGTCAGGCCTGAATTGGGATTCAAAGGGCTTCAGAAGACGGCGAAGGGGTTCAGATTGCCGTTGTTTGATGGTAGTTGAGATATGGTGGACAAGTTCAGAGTCCCTAATTGAAGGTTTCTTTGGTGAAAAATCAGGAAAGGCTCTTGTACCGATTGAGCTTAAGGAAGATAGATTTTGGGTCAATGAATTATTAAATCGGAACAAGAATAAGAATTCGCTTGTGGTGGAACCTGGGTGTAAATGGCGAGAAAATACATGACAATGGCTTAATAGGAAGATGGAATGCCTCCTCATGTCTAAAAGAGACCCATCTACGAGGATTTCAAATTTACACGATTTAAAACAAAGTGGTTCTCCTTCATATTGAAGAACCAAAGAATACAGGATTTTTCATCACCTCATGACCTGCACAAAAAATAAAAATAAATAAATAACAAAGACATGACTCAGATATATCTTTCCATCTTCAAAAGTAAAAGAATAATGGAAAAACTCATCATTTGTTGCCGAGTAAAACAGATATAGATATAGTACACAGAAGCACAACACACACTCAAAATGCTACATAATTGATAGCCTCTCTGCAAGTTTGACATGTGTCAACCATTTCTTACCAAGATTGGTTTCATCTTGACTTTTGACATTTTTTATTGGAAGTTAAAAACAAGAAAAGTGGAAACATTGAATCTCTACAGTCTAACAATTAAGTGTATAGCCTACAATAAATAAATTGCACTAAATCCAGAAATCAAGTACTAAAACTGAACAACAATGTTTAGGTTCACATTTTGTCCACATATTAATATAGGGATCAACTCTCTCATGAACACAGCCGTTTTATTACAACAATTTCAAATGTAAGGTACAAATCAGCCTCTCACCAAACAATAAGAAACTAAAATGGTCCTTCATTTTGTCAAGACTCTGTATAGCAATCAAATACCTTCACAACTCCGGATTCTGAATGATGATGAGTATCAGCTATGACAAATGCAAAAAGATATCAAACATTTCACGACATCCCTTCAATTATTTTTTCCAACTAAAATTAAGTTATAATACTAAAGGCTATGAAAAACTTCAATGAAATATACAATCCCACTCAGACCAACCTGACTCCCATCAGCATCTCCAGTACCCAAAAATCTATGAATAATGCTACTTGTACATGTAGCACAACCGAAAATCTATTCCCCTATGATATATCACATTGAAAACCTCTGGTTTCTCGCACTTGAAAATGAAATGCATGCGAAACATCTATCCAAGGAAAGAACTTCCGCAAGCATAGCAAATGGACAAATATATCATGTTTAAATCACAATTATGTTATACATATGCATGTATATTGTAACGAGCAAGTTAATTAAGGCAATGTATCAAACATGTAACGAGCAAAGAAATTAAACTTCTAGTTCTCTAATAATAATCTGATTTCAGATAAAATTAAAAAAATTTAAATTAAAGTATAATGGATGAAATCTAATCTTTTGACCAAAAATTAGAACTCACGCACTTTTCAAGAAAATCTTCAAAGAAAAAAAGGCGAATACGGCTATATGGTATAGTAGAAAACTCAAACAACATTTGGATTAAGAAAAAAATTAACCAAAAGTTCAATGAATTGAAAACAATAAATAGTTGAAATTTAGACTGACCAACAGTGCAGAGATTAGAGTTGACAATGGCTAGCTTTATATAAATTTTGAATCTTCGTTTTTGGTTTGTAGGAGGTGGTGTCTGTATATTGTGGCCGGTCCGGTTTAATGGTTTCCGGTTTCCTTTTGTGTGGCTTTTTTGTGGGTCCGGTTCAATTTGTTTAGGAGAGAAATAGCATAAGAATTAATTTTAGCAACTTTCGTAGTGTTATAAACTAAAGAAAAAAGAATAGAGTGAACAGATTTTTGTATACTTCATTGAGAATTAAAGTTTCATAGTGTTATAAACTAAATTAAGGGCAAGGGCCCGAATTGTCTCTTTTGTGGGATAATGAACACCAAATACCGTCTTTACATTGGATGGTTTGGTGTTTTGATGCATCTGAGATAATATTATTTTCGTAAAGTAGAGATCCAAAAATAGGTTCGCAAATACCATCGCCCGATATGTTGGCTTGACTTTATGATTGGCTATTGCAATAAAGGACATCTATGTTATACTAGCACTCTCCCTTCGGNAATTAAGTGTATAGCCTACAATAAATAAATTGCACTAAATCCAGAAATCAAGTACTAAAACTGAACAACAATGTTTAGGTTCACATTTTGTCCACATATTAATATAGGGATCAACTCTCTCATGAACACAGCCGTTTTATTACAACAATTTCAAATGTAAGGTACAAATCAGCCTCTCACCAAACAATAAGAAACTAAAATGGTCCTTCATTTTGTCAAGACTCTGTATAGCAATCAAATACCTTCACAACTCCGGATTCTGAATGATGATGAGTATCAGCTATGACAAATGCAAAAAGATATCAAACATTTCACGACATCCCTTCAATTATTTTTTCCAACTAAAATTAAGTTATAATACTAAAGGCTATGAAAAACTTCAATGAAATATACAATCCCACTCAGACCAACCTGACTCCCATCAGCATCTCCAGTACCCAAAAATCTATGAATAATGCTACTTGTACATGTAGCACAACCGAAAATCTATTCCCCTATGATATATCACATTGAAAACCTCTGGTTTCTCGCACTTGAAAATGAAATGCATGCGAAACATCTATCCAAGGAAAGAACTTCCGCAAGCATAGCAAATGGACAAATATATCATGTTTAAATCACAATTATGTTATACATATGCATGTATATTGTAACGAGCAAGTTAATTAAGGCAATGTATCAAACATGTAACGAGCAAAGAAATTAAACTTCTAGTTCTCTAATAATAATCTGATTTCAGATAAAATTAAAAAAATTTAAATTAAAGTATAATGGATGAAATCTAATCTTTTGACCAAAAATTAGAACTCACGCACTTTTCAAGAAAATCTTCAAAGAAAAAAAGGCGAATACGGCTATATGGTATAGTAGAAAACTCAAACAACATTTGGATTAAGAAAAAAATTAACCAAAAGTTCAATGAATTGAAAACAATAAATAGTTGAAATTTAGACTGACCAACAGTGCAGAGATTAGAGTTGACAATGGCTAGCTTTATATAAATTTTGAATCTTCGTTTTTGGTTTGTAGGAGGTGGTGTCTGTATATTGTGGCCGGTCCGGTTTAATGGTTTCCGGTTTCCTTTTGTGTGGCTTTTTTGTGGGTCCGGTTCAATTTGTTTAGGAGAGAAATAGCATAAGAATTAATTTTAGCAACTTTCGTAGTGTTATAAACTAAAGAAAAAAGAATAGAGTGAACAGATTTTTGTATACTTCATTGAGAATTAAAGTTTCATAGTGTTATAAACTAAATTAAGGGCAAGGGCCCGAATTGTCTCTTTTGTGGGATAATGAACACCAAATACCGTCTTTACATTGGATGGTTTGGTGTTTTCATGCATCTGAGATAATATTATTTTCGTAAAGTAGAGATCCAAAAATAGGTTCGCAAATACCATCGCCCGATATGTTGGCTTGACTTTATGATTGGCTATTGCAATAAAGGACATCTATGTTATACTAGCACTCTCCCTTCGGGTATTTACCCTAGTAGCTTGTGGATTTGTTTAGCGAATACTTACCTCGGGCTGGTTATTCTTTGCTTGACAAAAGTGAAGGCCATTGATTTGTTGTTTGAAATCGATATTCTTTCAATGTTTAGTTTAGTCAATGGTACACTAACAAGAACAACTTCTTCAGGCCACTTAGCTCGAATGATCTGATTTGAATGAATCGGGTTTATTCCACTACAAGATTAACTAGGTGGTACTCTGCGAGAGACTATTGATTGACTTGTCGAGCTAATCCAACACCAAGTGGGCCACATCCTTTGCCAATCAAGTGCGGGACATACTACTCATTGATTCCAAACCAATTTGAAATCGCTATTACTTTGAGACAGTCGTATCTCTTTATTTTTTAACAATACATTCTTCTAAAAATCACTATTCAAAACTTATTTTTGAAAAGTATGATTGTCCAATAGTGGCTTAATTGTTGAAGAAATTGGAGGATCAAAGCATTGCCTTACTAAAATGTTGTCAATTTGGATTTCCTTGACAAAATTTGGACGAAGAAAAAAGAGGATGACTACTCATCCTATGTTGATTACTGAGTCAATACAATCTAATCCTATGTACCAATTTTTTAAATATAGATGTTTGAATTCCATGTGAATAAATCAGTCAAATTATTATTTGAGCAAATTTGTTGTTCTTGATATCACCGTTTTATGATGGTTTTCTTTGATGTAGCCTCTAAGTAGACAACATCTTCATATCATATGCTTAAGAAATTCATATTGAAGGATTGAGACATTGCGGTATGCTTCTTTGAGAGCGTCAATTTTACTCATATAATATATTGATATAGCAAACTTGTACTTCTTCAAGAGAAATAGAAATTAAAATTATGATTTTTCACTTTTCAGGAGTATAAGAAAATAAATTATACCTTTCTAAACTACCAATATGTATAAAGTCATTTCTTGGAACAACAAAATGATATTCTACTAGAATAATGAAATATTTATATATAATTATACTTCTTTAGGAGCATTAACACATTTATCAGAAATAAACTTTTAAGAAATTGTTCTTCAATGCTAATAGAATATTCTTCTAGAATATTTATTTATTCAGGAATAATAAAATAATATTCTTCTAAAATATTTATATAGCTAGGTGTGAACATTAACACATTTTGTTATACTGTACATATAAAATTGTGTTTCTACAAGAATAACAACATAATAACATTTTGAAATATAAATGCGAGCTTAATGCTTCTTCAATAGCATTAACACGACGTTCTTTTTTATTGAATAACAAAGAAGAATCATTTTTGCTAGACTTTTGTCCTTTTAGTTGAATAGAAGATAAGAATTAATTTTGATAACTCATTTGACTAAAATTTCAAGTGATAACGTGTTATAAAGTAAAGTGAAAAAATAGAGAATTAAAGCCCTATATTAAGAATTGAAGTAGTAGGGGTACAATATTTAGTCTTTAAATAATAATTTATTTATAACATGTTGAAGTTTGTTAAAAATTCTAAAATTGTTGTTGAAGTATTTTCAATATAGTAGAGGTCACTTAAGTTTATAATAACTATACCAATAGTCACTTGGTTGGAACATTAATAAAAATTCCACGATGCACGTTAAATGCCGGAGTGGACCAAAGAACACTGATTAGTTTGTCATGTCAGATATAAACATAAATTTTATATAAACTAGTAGTAAAAACGTGTATTGTACGTCTTATGTGTCGAATAAATGACATGCATAATGTTTTTGAAGTATTAATATTATCTTCAAAAGTAATTGAGGTAATTCATATTGTTAAATGGAAAATTAAAATTGTTAAAAAGAATATATATAAATAAAACCTTTTATGAAAATATTCTTTTTTAATTATGTTATTATTATTTTTATTCATATCCGGAAACTGTGTTATTTTTATATGGTGTTGATATTATAATCGTTGACATCATCATCTTCATTTGTATATAATAATATTTATATTAATAACTGGTTTGGTGGAAATCTATTATTAATTTATATATATATATANAATCTTATAGATTTTTATTTTTATTTTTATTCAGGTGTGTTCTAATGGAATGACGATTGAAGTTGAAGTAGCCCATAAAACTGTCCTCTATTGCATTTTTGATCTAGAGAGCTCAGTAAACAACCTTGTCGGTTATTCCTTGGATAAAATATTATTATATTTTCTAAGTTTGGCTATATTGGAAAGAATAAAATTATGGAGTAAAAGTACAGGAAAAAGAAAAAAGAAAGAAAAAGACAAAAAGTATAAAGATTGATTAATTATCTGATTGGTCATTGAATTTGCGTAAGGTTATTAAGTTATTGAATTTCAAAAGTTTTCCTATCAGTCAATGGACTCCAGTGACTAACATGGAAACTTTTGAAGTTCTCAGCGATTGATGCGGCTACATTTGTAAAGTTCAATGACTAACAGAGAAATTTTGAAGTTCTCAATGATAAATGAGACTACATTTGTAAAGTTCAGTGATTAATGGGGAAACTTTTGAAATTTTCAGTGATAGATGAAACTACATTTGTAAAGTTCAGTGACTAACATGGAAATTTTGAAGTTCTCAGTGATGAATGTGACTACATTTGTATAATTCAGTGACCAGCGAAGAAACTTTTGATATTTAGTGATTTCTTGAAAACCTTACGTAAAATTTAGTGACCAATCAAATAATTAACCCCGTATACTATTAGCTCATAGATATATTTAATTAATTAATTTTTTAAAACTTATATATATATATAAGTTTTAAAAAATTAATTAATTAAATATATCTATGAGCTAATAGTATACGGGGTTAATTATTTGATTGGTCACTAAATTTTACGTAAGGTTTTCAAGAAATCACTAAATATCAAAAGTTTCTTCGCTGGTCACTGAATTATACAAATGTAGTCACATTCATCACTGAGAACTTCAAAATTTCCATGTTAGTCACTGAACTTTACAAATGTAGTTTCATCTATCACTGAAAATTTCAAAAGTTTCCCCATTAATCACTGAACTTTACAAATGTAGTCTCATTTATCATTGAGAACTTCAAAATTTCTCTGTTAGTCATTGAACTTTACAAATGTAGCCGCATCAATCGCTGAGAACTTCAAAAGTTTCCATGTTAGTCACTGGAGTCCATTGACTGATAGGAAAACTTTTGAAATTCAATAACTTAATAACCTTACGCAAATTCAATGACCAATCAGATAATTAATCAATCTTTATACTTTTTGTCTTTTTCTTTCTTTTTTCTTTTTCCTGTACTTTTACTCCATAATTTTATTCTTTCCAATATAGCCAAACTTAGAAAATATAATAATATTTTATCCAAGGAATAACCGACAAGGTTGTTTACTGAGCTCTCTAGATCAAAAATGCAATAGAGGACAGTTTTATGGGCTACTTCAACTTCAATCGTCATTCCATTAGAACACACCTGAATAAAAATAAAAATAAAAATCTATAAGATTGTGGCTAAAAATGTGCATGAATTTCAAAATTGAATACTAGGAAGTGATCAATACTTAAGGGGTTCTCTTCCAAAATAGTTTGTTGCATGAGCCATTGTTACCTCTTTGATCTTAGAGAGGTCGTAGACAGTCTTGTCAATTATCTTGAGATACATGCTATTTTTTTCTTTCTAAATTTGACGACGCTAGAAAGAATAAAATTTTGGGGAAGGACTAACAGAAAAAGACTAAAAAACATAAACATAGATAAATTACATTATTGGTCATTGAACTTCGCGTAAAGGTTTTCAGGGAATTACTGAACTTCAAAAGTTTCCCCATTAATTACTGAGATTTACAAATGTAATCACATTCATCACTGAAAATTTCAAAAGTTTTCTTGTAAATCATTGAACTTTAAAAAATGAAATCACATCAATCACGCAGTGATTAATAAGGAAACTTTTATAAAGTTCAATTATTAATGGAAAAACTTTTGAAATTCAGTAACCTCGATTTCCACAAAGTTTAGTGACCAACAAGGTAATTAATCCATTATATACGTAACAATATTACTTTATATATGTAACTCAAACCTAGAAAACACAAATTAACATTTCAACATCTTCAATGAGGTGTCGGCAAAAGAGGGTCGGCAAGTGATTTCGATATTGGAGTACGCTATCCCTTTTCGTCATGCACTTGTTTGTGTTAGTGTTTTTTGTGTGTTTGGAGTTCGAGAATGGATAAATACAAAATTATCAATCCATAAAAACATAATTGCAATGATGTCTATTACTTATTTGAAGAAAGCATATCATACAGTACCTGATGTTTACTGAAAGACGTAAATTTCAATACAATTCACATTTTGCATCAACGAAAGATTTAGAGAAAATTAAGTACTTTCATTCCTTCTTAACAATAACATAAAGGATGCATAATATATATATATATATATTAACACAATTACTTTTGGATAATAGACAGTAGATGATATAAGGTCGGTAAGTTTTTCATATTACATTTCTATTTATTGTTAAAATTTTGTAATCTTTTGAAGATAAATAAATATTAAAGTGTTTTAAAAAATATAACCTAAAAGTATATGCGTGTGTGTATGTGTCGAATTGATCTCCTAAATACCAGTGCTTAGCTTATACTAAACATCAAGTGACACTATAAGATGTAGTATAATCACTTATGTAATCAACTATTATTTCTCACCACATATCGAGTGTGTCATGTCACTCCAAATGTTTAGTATTAACTAAGCATCGATGCTTAAGAAATCGGCCATGTTTTTTCGGCAAATGATCAATTCGTGTAACAGTTAAAAAAATTTGTGATAGGTCATCCTCAATGACGGACCAAATTGGTGTTAAATGCTCTCCCACAAGAGACCAAATATGGTGTAAAATTTGGTATGATGAATAGTGTTACACCAAATTTGAGAATTTTCAATAATTCTCATTTTGCCCTCCCTTCCACTTTACAACAAATGTTTATTCCATCTATATCTTTTTTTATATTTTAGAATTAATAGATTTTAATTGATTTATAATTGTTTTAATGTGATGGTTA
>CAIGRB010009620.1:68818-100964 GCA_903798255.1 Fraxinus quadrangulata
ACACACACACACACACACATTTTTCAAAAATAATTTTATTTAAAAAAAAAAGATAAACACTCCTCCTTTATCCGAGTTTGGGACCGACTACTTCAATTTCGAGTAAGTAGAGTTAAAAATTATATACAAACAACTTGTTACGTATACAATTTTTTTAAAAAATCATAAAGTTATGAAAAAAAAAATTTGTAATGAATACAGTGAAATTAAATATCACTTACTTATTTACATACAATTTCGGTATATTTATCTTGAATTCGATAATTAGCGTCTTCCCAATCCTTCACGCACATTAACGCTTTCAAAATATCTTCTTTTAGTCGACTCTTGACATCAGAGAGAACCCTCTTCTCTACACTAAAAGCAGACTTCGAAACTATAGTGCTAACCGGAAGTGTTAGTAGATCTTTTGCCATTGTAGAAACTACTGGCCATCAGTATTTATAATTTCGCCAGAATTCAATTAGCTCTACTGAAATTTTCCTAATTGCTTTGTTACTAGGCAAAGTATGACTAAATTCTAAAGTAATCAATTAATTCAGATGACAACGCATTTGGACAATTACTCGAAATTTGAGTACATGCATTGGAAGACAAACTACTACTACTACTAGAGGATCCACATGCATATGCAGTTGAATCATATCTATAGGAGTTCATGATTTTGAATAAATTTAAAATTTCAGCGTCGTCATCTGTTATATTAGTGGGAGGAGTAGTTGTAGGTATACGAGTAATATGTGAACTCATTCGTGAAGCATATAATTTATACATTTTAAGTAACGTTTGTTCCAAATTCCTATAAGTAATAGGTATATTAAAAGTTTATGTATTTGAAATTTGATCAATTACAAATTTAGTACCCGATAAATTATATTGGGAGTCCATGACGCATGCTAAAGGAAATAACATAGGTAATTCTTCCTAATATTTTCTAAATTTTAATTCCATGGAATATATAATTGCATGAAAATCGGGGTCATTTTGAAATCTTTTAAAAGCCCTAACAATTATATAAAGACGTTCAAGAATCATACAACTAGTGGATGATAAACACCAGACAATATATCTGTAGAATCATAAAAATTTATCAAAAAATTTTTAATTTTAAAAACTATATTCCAATCGGATTCATTCAAGATAGTATCGTTTTCGTCTCTAACATGCCTATTGTTATAAAATTTAGTAATTAAATGTTCAAAACTTTCACATGATTTTAATAATAAGTAAGTTAAGTTCCATCTATAGCCTACATCAGTAATAAAGGTTTTGTTTGTGTCATCCCATCTTCTTCACAAAATTTTTCAAATGCTTGTTTTCCACTAGGTGTAATCGTGATATATACAAGTGCATTCTTAATTCGGTTAATTTCATTTTTAACATATTTTAAACCGTCTTGTACTATTAAATTAATAATATAGCATACACATCGAATATGAAATAAATAACCACCGAAATCGGATTGAAGTAATCTATGCAATTTATCGATAAAAACTTTATTCACACTAGCATTGTCGAATGTAAAAGAACGAATTTTACTCTCGCATTTATACTCTTTAATAATATTCATAATAAAATTAAATATAGTTTGAACGTTGTACGGGTACTCAATAATTTTAAAAGCAATAATTTTTTATGCATGACCCAACGTGGGTCTATATAGTGTGCAGTTGCAGCTATATAACCTCTCTTATTAATCTATTCACACATATCCGAAGTTAAAGATATCAAACCCCCGTATTTTTCCAAATTCGCAATTAATAGTTTCTTTGCATTAAGAAAATAATTAATTGTATCAAAAAGAAAAGTATTTCAATTTACCTCAATCCCAAGCCCACGACGAGCCGAGATGGACGGCGGTGCGTATGGGGTTTGACATAACCTACTAGCATATAGATTCTCCCATCTTCAAAAACTATTGGTACCCCTTGAAGCCCAAACCTCAAGTTCTAAATTTGAGCAATATAAAGTGATTTCTATTCTTCTAGTTTTCTTATGTGGGATTGTCATTTTCCAATTTCCTACCAATTTTATTCCTAATGTTTTTCAATTTGAAGTAGTCATCTTTTCGACCAAAGAAATCTTTCGTCCAACTAACGAGGCCCACTAAAATAATTGATCAAACTAACTAATAAAAACCAATTTTTTCCCGACATTAAAAACTATATAAGTAACCCTTCCGTTCCTCTCTACCCCTTTAAAATTTTGATAAGAGGGATGAACAGTAAAATCAGTAATGGCTCAATACACCACAAAATTCAGAAGCGGTCCATTCGGGCCTCTCTGCAACCCGTCCAGACTGATTAACACCAGTAGCTTACACCTATGCTGCTACTTATTTTTCGGCTTCATTTTTTCCAAAACTCATTTTTTCAAAAACTTATTTTCATTACACATTCTTCAAAAAATCAATATTTCAAAACAAATTTTCCCAAAAAAAGAGGGCTCAAACAGGGCCTTAAGCAGATAAGCAGCATGTTTCAGCTATAAGATTCATTGCTTCTGATATTTCTGTGCTATCAAAACTCTATGTTACAACCACTAGAGGTAATAGCTGTATCCATAATATTTAACAGCAAATGAATCTTAGCATCTGCT
Source organism: Fraxinus quadrangulata (assembly GCA_903798255.1). Lineage (NCBI taxonomy): Eukaryota > Viridiplantae > Streptophyta > Magnoliopsida > Lamiales > Oleaceae > Fraxinus > Fraxinus quadrangulata. The sequence goes on from CAIGRB010009620.1 coordinate 71,417, forward strand.
AAGAATAACAAAACTGGCCCTGAAAGAAAGAAAAAACTCCAAAAAAATGGATAAACTAAATAGGTAAAGAGAACAGCTCAGTGTCCCAGATAGCTCAAACTATGTACAAACCCTATCCATGCAAAAAATTGTTCCTCATCTTATCTGTCAAATCAATTTTTCTAGTAAGCAAATACTCGTGAAATATTCGTGACAAGTTGTCATCTCATATTGCAGCAGTGTGGTTTTCCTTGATGCTGCAATTTCCTCCATAAGCAGATCATCTGTCTAGGAGATTGGTAGTGTGCCGTAAAATAACCTTCAATGCATCCAAACTGACAAAACTTCAAGCTATGCACGTACTGGATGGGCATTGAGCTGTTGTATTTTTCTACCCACATCCCCATGCTAACATCTTCCATTTTAAATAACTGAGACATGGTACAAGTGATAATTACATAAAGCTCATTTCAACATAAACCACACATCATATGGCCCTCAGATACCACTGCCCCACCCACGCAAACAGTGTATACAGGCACAATAGCAGGAGATTGATTTTATTATAGCAAATTAGACTTACTCTTAGTTTATGTTTCTCGAAATCAGATACAATGTACTGTGCTATGTCAGACGACACAATATAACCAGGCCCATTGGCATAAGGCGGATAGTGCTCTTCAGGCCATTCCTGCATATCCATATAATAGCAAATAGAAGTGAGAAAATTACAGTTGAATGCTTCCTGTGAGGGATTAAACATTAATTCAAGCCCAAATGCAATAATGAATCGAACAAAACACAGAAATGTACACAAAATGTAAGATTTATAGTGGTTTATCCTCAATCTAAGACGTATTCCCACTTGCCGTTACAGATTTTTCACTAAAAAGGGGAATATCCTCACACCTTTCTATCTAATCAGACCAAGATCAGCCCCTATAAACCCCTTTACGTAGTGTACGAAACCAGGGAAAACCTAAGATAAGAATATGAACAGTATGATTAGGCTCCACACAGTTCAACACTTCCTTTCACACACAATGTCCAAGTAGCAATAGGTGATTTACCATTTCTTCTTATTTCCTCAGCCACATGGTCACCAGAAAAACTTGGACAGTAGGGGAGAAAATTTTTCATGGTGAAAAATTCAAGTTCACAGTGGAGAAATAAAACTAATTTCATATATATTAGCATTTAACCTTTAGTAAGAGTTGTAGTTTAATGCTCAGCACATGAATCATTTAATCTACTTGTAACCAATCCCAAAAATGAGATAATCATTTACCGAGTATTTATATGCTGTGAAAATTCTCTTCCATTTTATAAATGGGATCAAACATTAAGAACCTAGCTCTATCACATCATTTGATCATCATGTGTATTCTTTTCAATTTCCCAAGCATAATTATTGCCGGGACAATGTATAAGAGAACTCAATGCTTCCAACCACAAGTTTTGTGGTTATAAAAAAATGTTCAAGTTCAGGATTTAAGGCTATTCTAACCTGGTTGTGCAACAAAGAAGATGGGAATGGAAGGAGAGATAACTTTAGTACGAAGCATCAACTAAGAGAAAAACACTGGTTGGGGTGGGGTACAGTTTGCTGAGTTGAATATCACACTAGATAGCTAACTTCGCAGTTCTCACATATGGTGGAATTTAAAAGGTCAAACTAAAGCATTTTACAAGGACAACTGTAGTCTAAAACCACAAAAGACATTAAAAACACTAACAGCATATTTGTCCATTTTCTAAGCTTAAAAAGTTTAGTTATAACTTATAAGTAAACAAGTACGTTTTAAAAATAAATCACTTTTTTATTGGTGAAAGTCAGAAATAATAAAACATGTTGGTCACTTACAAATATAAGCAGGCCAAGATTAAACCAAGTCTATCCACTTTATTAGACAATGATTACTGAAGTTAGCATAAGCATTATAAACTGGATAGAAAACAAAATTCCATAGCGCTTGCGAAAAGCAACATGTTGGGGAGGTCATAAAAGTAAATGAATCTTCTTAAAATTAAATAACTTGACAAACTAAGATTTCGCACCTCATATGTAACTGCCCATTTACCATGTCGTAGGGGCTTGTGATAGTAATTGATATTTCCAATGTACAAGCCTCTAGCACTTGGGGCTTTCTCCACTTCGTTCATCACTGCATCTAGCCTTACAAAGGTATCGTCATCGCACTTCATAATGTAATTTGCAGCAACCGTACGGACCTGTAAACAACCAACTACGTGAATGCTAGAGAAAGAAAGGCAAAAATGGAAGAGGATCAAATCTTGAATTTGATGGAAAACACACCCCATACTCGCAAATCGCAACAGTCTTCAGTACAACTAGGTCATAATTATCCATGTAAGGCACTATAACAATATCGCCAAAAAACTCCGCTTCTTTCATGAGCTCCAGATTCACTTCCTTTCTTGCATGCTGCCACCATTTGAATCCCAGCAATTTAAGAACATTAATATTAAACTAAAAATGCTATCTAAAGGGACATTTCCTATTCAGTACGAATTTTTACCATTGCTATAAAAAAACGAGCAACAAAATTTGAGGACTTTACTGATCCATGCTGCATCCAGGACTTTCTAAGTGCCATTCTCTCAGCAAAATGATTGCCTGCAGAAAGAATGCCAATAAAGAGCTCCACAGGTCCAGTGGGAAGAGGTGGGGCTTGCCATTTTGCTGAGAGCTCCAGATTCCTTTGCAGAGCAAAACTTGGATGCGAGGTAGGTAACGAAGCAGCAAAAATAGAATGCACGTCAACATCCCCATTTATAAACAGACCTGTGGCATCCTCAAGAGTAAAACCCTGTCAAGATAAGACGAATTTTTTTAGATGTCTACTTTTTTCACAATTTCCCCATCTAAGAGTTGATGGAAGAATACTCACAGGTTGATAAGGAAAAGAAGAGACATGCCTCCCATCTACATTGATATGATACCCTTCCAACCCAGCACTAAGAGTAAGAACAAACAACTTGCCCTCAACAAAAGGGTATGGCCAATCAACTGTAACCTTCTTTGTCCTCCCAATCAGCCTTTTCAACCACCATGTGGCCCTTGATTCTTCTGAGTGACTATCATCGTCGCGTATCCACTTCTCACATTTCACCTGCCCATCAACTTCAAACAATTTAAAGTATTAAAAATAAAAGAACATACATTTGCAGCAAATGGACAAATCAAAGATCAAACAATAAACTACATTACATGCCTAAACTTGCAAACTGGTGATAACTAACATCATATAGTTTACACATAGCTTACAATGGGGGCAAATCTTGAATATCTAAAGCAATTGACACTTCGATAGACAACGATGTACTAAATTTGTCCTAATATAACATTAGTCAAAACCTATTACTACTCATCCAGAATATAACTTTGGGTCAAATAACCAATTCCTATCAAACAATTATGTGGTGATTTAACAATTCCAAACTAGTTTCAATCCAAAAATCATCAAACACTATTGTCACTAACGAACCCTTGATCAACATCTATCAATACTACGCAAGCCAATTTAAAACTTTTCTCTACAAACAACTAGTGAGGATGAAAATAAGCATGATGAATCGTCAGAGTTACAATTCATGTTAACCTTTATATGCATAAAGTTTAAACAACATTAACTTTGAACTTAAAATTTTATACCAGTTTCCTCATCGACCCTGGACCTCCACCCCTCACACCGTTGTGCAGATCCCCACTGCATCCGATAACAAGTGTTCTTCTCAATCACTGGCCGGCCACTCCAATCCCCTTTAATCCGTGGGTTAAAATGCAGTATCTTTGGAGGGTCTTCACCATCCACAGCCTTCAATCCCTGCAACTCCATCATGAACTGCGACACCATCTTGCTCTCCCCATCCTTCTTCACAAGCGCGATACTTGACTCGCTCTCCACATGGGCCCACCGCGGCGTCCCCACCACTGTTATGTGGGACCCTAACGACATCCCGCAAGGTATCACCATCAAACTCCCCTTCTTCAAAAAGTCCTCCCTAGACACATACACAGAGTTCGGACAGGGCTCGGAGGCCATCTTCATCGTCCGGTTCTCTACCTCAGACCCGGTTTTCCCAGACTCACATTCCTCCAGAAATTTCTTACCCAACACAAATGCATCCCTGGCTGCTCTATGCAACTCCGAAAATTCATCCTTACTGACGCTATTGAACGCATTTTCATCGAAAATGAGGCCAGAAATTTTCTTATATTCGCCCATCTTCCGCTCCGGCAACCGGAAAACCTGTTTTTCCTTCTCTTTTCTTGAAAATTGGTTATCATTTACTTTTCTGATAATTGGATTGGAGATGAGGGTTTCAGTGGACTCGACCTCATATGATTCCAAGCCGAGCCCAGTTCTCAAAACCAACGGAATCTCAAAGCTCACCAATAGTAGATACAAAAACAGGAGACCCAACAACAACTGAATCGATCTGAGTCGACTCATTGAGATCAATGAAACGAACTTTGCAAGCTTCATTGATCCCATTTCACATCAAAAACACTAACCGTTGGGCTTTTGAGTTTTAAACCAGAATCAAAGAAAATGAAAACACATATCAATCAATGGCTGCTTTCTTCTTTCAAATTCTTTACGTAATTTCTCTGAAACCAACCAAAATAGGAAAGCTAGTTCATCAGCTCAGGTCTATACATATTGAGAGATTGTGATGTAGTTTATTTAATTAAGAAAAGATTAAAAGAGGGGTCATAGGGATGCACAAGCGACATGGGTCAGGTCTTCAAAGATTAATTTTGTTAGGATAATTGATGGGGTTTGTATTATATTTCATTTGGAGGTCACACAATTCACAGTTTGTTACATCAATTTTTCAACTTCATCACCTAACTTGTATTTTTATATTTGTAATTTAATTATTTGTGCCAAAAACTCATGAAATTCCTGACCTAATAATTTGGTTAGTCCGGTGAATTTACTTTGATTTTGTATCGATTATTAGCAGAGAAAAATGGTTGTATCGATTAGAATGAAACAAATTTAAGTTAAAATGTGATAATATGATGAAATACTAAAAACCTTAATTCTATATTTGATGGTCGTTATTTTCAAAAAATGTTATTTTGAATACTGACTTTTTTTTATAAGAATACGCGGTGAAAGAGTTAGAAAAAATTTAAATTTATGTATAAAATATTTTATCCTCCGGACAATTAAAAGTTTCATTTTAAAAGGAGCGTTTTAATCAATAATTTAAAATTTGTCTTTACAAGGGGTGCATAAAGGACCGTTGGAAGTATCATTTGAAAGGAATGGGTCCACGAATGATGGCTTTGTGGCTCTTATCCTCCCGTTTTCAAATTTTGGATTTAGATAAAAATCATATATTCAATAATTTTAATAAAAATTAATAAAATGTGTGATTGAAAAATTAAAATAATAATAATAATAAAATAGGAAGTCACGTGATTTTTTTATGTTCACAATATAACAGTGGTAGACGGATGAATTGAGAATTAATCAACCTCAAATTCATTTAAAACAAAACATAATTCATTTTTATTTTTGCTATAATTTTATATAAATCACAATAAAAACAAATTGAATAAAGGAACATTGCTTTATATTTTTCTTGTATTTATTTGTGGTGATATAATATTTTCCTTTATTGTTAAACCTCATTGTCGAAACCCTTTTTGCGCAAGTATTTATTATTTTTTAAATATAGTCCTACAACGGACCCATCACATTTTGACAACTCTATAGCTATATCATCGAAAAAAGATTCATTTCCTCTTTCTACACCACTTCGTTGTTTGCATGCATGTTGCACTGCAATCGTCTTAAATATATTTATTCCTTTTGTAATAACTTAAATTTAAAGATAAGACAGCTTAATATAATATCAGAACCTATCGAGTAAAACTCTGGTTGTCACTTATTATGAAAGTTGCCCACGTCTTAGGACCTGCTTGAGAGTACTTTTGAAAAGTTAAAAATTACTTTTAAACATGTTTGAATAATTCTATGAAAATACTTTGAATAATAGCTTTCTAAGGAAGTTTTTCTATAAGAAACAAAAGCTAAACAATAATCCTACCATACACGGCCTTAAATCTGATAAGAATCAAACATGCACGTGAAGGATACGAAATAGCTTATGTAGATAAATTTCATTCATTCATCCATTAAATCATTTGTCAACCTATTCAAGGGACTCTTGAAAAAACCCAAGTTGCTGATAATTCACATAATCAATTTCATTCAACCTCACACAACATAAGATCTGCTCTGGCAATTCTTCAGCCTTGTTACCCTGGTGCACAATTATAGAACATATATATTAACATGAGAGCCGAATCCAGAAACAATTTCAGGCAAAATAGTGTAAGAATTTCAAGACTTGCCTGGATCGTAAGGCCGAAATCCAAGATGCAGAGCTTTAGCCTATTGAAGAACGTCTCAAAACCCTTCCGAGATATGTAGCTGAATCTATGCATGTCCAAATCGATCTCCAAATAATTTTCGCGCTGAAAACAGAAATGCGAATCTTATTTATTCGCAAGATAATTGATGTGTACTTTGGCGAACCACATGCTGTTTATAATCAACAAACTAGTATGATCGATTTTCCATAACACTCAGCTTATTTTCCCATGTAACAGTATCAAGAATAGGCTCAAATTTACCAAGTAAAATTCATGTTGAGGGCGCGAAAGAACAGGTTTTTCATTGTACGCATGCATGAGTTTCCTTTCAGCTCCACTTAGACGGAGGTCTTCCACATTTGCTACACGGCCTAATATCTTTAACCTCTCCCTGTAGGGTACAATTGTGTCTACGGGAAAGCCTTTAACTTTTTCTACCTCGTCATCAATTAATCTCTGTAATTAATGAAGTAAAAAAAAAAAAATCAAAACATTGAGAAGACACGCACATCACTAAAGAGGAGTATGAATGTACAAGATCAACCAAAAGCTAAAATCAAATTCATTCGTCACAGATCAAAATTGAAGTGCATATTTGGTCTGGAGTACCATTCCGCAATCATCACTTTCAAACGTGCGACATGCGAATGATTAATTGATTTCAACTTACCCTAATATTTTCTTGAAAATGGGTTGGAAGTTCCTTGGCATAGCTTTCGGAAAGCTTAAAATACAAAACAAAACTTATTCCTTCCCCATCAGTTTCGCCCTGAAAAATTGCTGCGGGATACAACGGAATCTGCAAAATCAGAAAAAGACGACTGTCCACACTAAGAATAAAAATAAGCTAATTATCTCCAGAGTAATATTGCTTACTATAACGTGCATTTATGTTATGCACGAATAGAAATATACACAAGACAGACAACTAAAAAAATATGTTGGTTAGCACGAGTATTGACTTAGTGCTACATAATCCACTTTCCACAATGAAATTCAACTGATTGAATCACTTTAATTCATCTTGGCCACTTACACAAACTCCGATCTGCATAAGAACATCAACCATTTTCTACAACTCATTTCCATATAAATACTTGTTCTTGCAAAACGGCAAAACCTTGTGTCGTCTAACTCACCAAATCCTGTTACTAACATATTCTGGTCAGCTTACGAGAGTGCAGTCGTCCTAAAAGGTGGGAATACCTGAACATTCACAACAAGAATAGGCGGAAGTGTCCCAGAAGAATCACTAACGGGAAGTTCCACAAACCGAGCTACATGATCAATTTTTCTCTGAGATAAAAATATATCAACACCAAAAGGATAATATGCAGCACAATTAGGAGCAAACTCCTTCCTCTTATCCCTGCATACAAAATGTGCAAAGAAAGCCGTAAATACGAAGTCTCTTGATCAAGTGTGAACACTAATGTACAGAAATGACTACATTCTACGCACCTGAAATAATTCTCTCCCCTAACTTTGAAAGTGCTCGGCTCAATGTTCGACCAGCTATCAGGAACTCTCTTTCCTAATGGACAGAAAGGAACTTGAGAACCAGCCAGAGGTCTTTGCAGAAGTGCCTTTGAAGAAACTGCAACATATCATAAATTAAAAATGATTATATTTGAAGTTTGAGAATTTCAATAACAGTCGAGAACAATTTTGTATTGACAGTAAATATATGAACATGCATCAAAAACAAAATTTATGGAACAAATGGCAACTAATTCCCCCACTTAATTATCCAAAAAGGAACCCGTACCCCGAGATAAAAGGCCCAAACCAAGATCCACCACTTCCATTATCTGGCCCAGTAGTTACATTACGAATAAAATAAATAACCAAAGGAACTTGTTTTCATCCTTTTTAAGTTGTAGGAATCATATGATTTAATATGCAAGTTAGAGAACTAAGAAAACCAAGTCCATAGAGATGATGCCAACAGTGGCATTAATGCAACAACTATAAATTATGTGAATAGAAACACAAAATGTCGATTAAAGTAAACAAAGAAATTACTCGAAAGAAACCTCTATAAGACTTATCCCATGTATTATAGGTCACATTAATATTCCTTTTCAGGGAAGGCATTTTTTGGATTCCTGATTCCGTTGTGCTTATTATTGTTCTCCTAACTGGAATTAGGGTTCAATTCCTAACAAAAGTCATTTAGGAACCACAGTAAGTTCAAAATACATTACTATGGTGGCTTTGAATGAGCTTAGATAATTATTTACTAGTTTAATCTCGGAAGAGCTTCCAGTGTGGTACCCAATATGGGCGCCAGATAAACAGGCAGAATGCAGTAATGTGATTACACTTGCACAACATAATTACATAGATTTCTATAATGAAAACAGAGAAACAGACATAGATTAACCATTGAGATTTAAAATTAAAAAAAAAAAAATAGAAATTTTTTGGAAATCTTGAGCCTCTATTACCATATTTCAGATTTTAAATCAAGCAGAAACCGATGAAGAAAAACAGTGTTTTCACAAACTAAAACAACTATCAATGAAACAAAAGCTCAAAATTGAATTCTAAGAGCTGAGAATTCATTATAAAAAAAATTAAGCAAGAAAACAAACAGAAAACAATTATATGAAAACGGTAATATTCGTGTGATTTGAATGTATGGAATTTGTGCCAAAAATAATCAAGATATTTTACTCGTACTCACATAAAGATGCATTATGATGTGCTTCCTTCCATTTGAAAGAAAGTCTCAAGGCAGCTTTTTTCCTTGAAGGACTGGAGCTCGAGGATCTTCTCTTTTCAACTGACGGGACAGTAGAAGCAAGACAAGGCAAGCAGTTATGAGAAATAATTCCACAATTATCCAACAAGCTGCCCTCCCGGCCAGCATTTTCTCCGGAAGATGAGGAAATTTCATCAGCATACACATGTCTTATCTCGTTTAGGGGTCCATCAGATTTCACTCTAGCTCTTTCACTAACCGAGTTGCGAGCAGAATGGCCAGTTAATGATTCCCCATCAAAGCCACTCTGAGAGAGCAAATCTGCAGTACCAAACACATGTAAATTTTATATAAGTATTAGTAGACAATATAATCAGTAAGATTAAACAATATAATCAGTAAGATTAGTAGCTTCTTTTTCTTTCTTAGTAAGCATGATATTATCATTGAGGCGTAAGAAGAATGAAAATATAAAAAGTATAATTTAGTATAGTATACCGTCGGGAACGCTTTGGAAATCTTCGTCACTCCAGTCAGATTCAAGTACTGCAGCAGAATCAAACCATGCTTCTTCAACACTTCCTGCAAGCGTAGTCAAGCTAAGTCTAATGACTTCAATCTAAACAAAAACAAGACAAGAAAATGATTTTCGAGATTTGAGATAAAATGGGTGTCGATCAAGATCATCAGCTGTAGCTGAACTACTTCCATGTTGCAGATTTAGTAGAAAAAGGAAACCAGTAAATGTTGTGGAAAGAAACTAAAAGTTCTCCTTTATTTCATTATAATATGACAGTTTCTACCATTTTTTAGCGATATTTTACTATTTTGTGATTATGTTACATGTTGAATTGTTGCAGAATCATTAACTTCACATCATAAGCAGTTCAAAACACTCGATCTATAACATTACTATATAAGACCCCACCAGGTCATCAAGCTTGACTTCCATTTGATGGAAATCCCAGTCCTGATTAGTTTTACAATCAAGGGCGAGCAGATAGTAATATTGTCCCTACAATTCCACATATAGACAACATAATCGAACAATTCACAATAAACAAGTTTACAGCTCGATCAAGCAGCTTCCTCCCATTAATCTTAATTTGAGCCTTCTTCAGTGCAATGACCATACAAGAACTCGAACAGTACATTACCCCTTTGTTTCATTTTGCTTCTTTCTTCCCTCATTATGCAGTTCCCAAAAGTTTAATTTCCTTAGATTACTAGTCTTACATTTCTCCAGGAAGTATGTTTACTTTTGCTTGATACCCAAAACTTCATTAGTAAAACTGCTTTAGCCCCATTCTCTATCCCCGTTCACCAATACTTAATGCTAATAATTCAACACAAAAAAAGGACGACGACATACATAAGTCTTGTCCCAAATAAATTCTGGGGTCGGCTACACGAAACATTTTTCATCACTGCGATGCTCACGATAGATAACTCAACACAAAATAACATCCCATAGAGAAGTAATCTACATTTGATCTATCTCTTATTAAGACTCAATGGTCTATCTTAAAATGTCAACCTTATAACCTTATTAAGAAGAGTAACTCAACACTTATATATTGGTCTATATTTTGGTAATTAATCGATATGAAATTTATCCCTTAACAACAAGATGGTTGCTTGTTTGAGTAGACCAATCTAAAAACTTATATGCATATTTTTTTTAGTATTAATCAGATCAAATTGCTCGTTTGAGCTTAAAAGACTATAATATTATAAGACTTGGGGTTCTATCTTAAAAATCCAAACTTTATTACTAGAAGTAGCGCAAAATTTATATGTTGGTCAATATTTCGATAATTATTTGACGTGAGATTTATCCAATAACTACCTTACAATATGCAGCTGGCTATTCCTCAAATTCTATCACATTTCACAATGCATCGAAACGCAACAAAAAGACGGTCAATCATCGAAACTCCACGCATTCACATAAGCAGGATCAACATCCACTTGGATGAGCTGACCATTCTCTTACAATACTGGGATTTCCGCTTTTTCTGCGAGCTTTATCCTTAATATGAACTCTATCAATACGTTTTTAACTCCTTTTTTCTTCTCTAATCGATTAGTACTCTTCAACTCTCCACCAAACTAGCCAGAAAACAACTATTCATACAAGCAAATGTATATATTTGAATATGAAAAACACATATATATAGAGTGAGAGGGAACCGTGGATTGTGGGATTATTGAAGGGACGATCCAAAGGCAAAGATCGATCGGAGACATGATAAGGATTCCTTCTCTTCATAGCTTTCCTTCTCTTCCTATTCTTCGTTCTTGAACCTCCCAATTTACATCCCACACAATTATTAGGTCTAGAAACACATGCCCCCATTCTTTCTAGAGAAAAATTATAAAGGCACTCAGACTATTCATACAAAAAACAGAACTGATCATATATCAGTTCAAGAGTAAACGAAAATGTTCTAGAGAGAGAAAGTGTGAAAAGAAAGAGAACCCATCAACTACCTCCTCTCTCTCGCGCCCTATAGATACAGATTAATTAAATACACATGAATATCAGTGCTTGTGAATGATTTTCAGAGATGTAGCCAAAAAAGTGGAATTGGGAAGAGTCAGATTTATTTTCTAAAAAAAAGTCAATTATAAGTGATTCCATAATTGATTATTTCTACACACAAATAAAAAGGGAAACAGAATAAAGATATACATCTTCCATAAAATATCACGTCAAGTAAGAATATTTTTTTGGACGATTTTAATCATACAACAATTCAATTATTTCAATAATACATTATTTTTCCTTTTTCAATTTGTAAATAAATAGTATGATTTTTGTCATGTTATTAATTCTTAATTAATTAATATTCACATTAATTTAGACAAGTGACTCTTGATTTGATTAATCCCGATCTATATGAATTTTAATGGGTGTTCAAATTCATGTATTAAAAATTAATTCTTATTCTTATGTATCAAATGTAGTATAAAAATATTACTCATTTGTAATATTTCATTTCATCATCGAAAAAAATTTGAATCATAGTTTAGTTTTGAGAGTATAATTTTCTTCTTTTAAATTTCTAACCTAAATTTTACTATTTTTAGTTCGTTTGAGACTTATCAAATAATTTTATTAGATTGACATCAAATATTATTTTTACAGTATTTATAAAGTATTTTAAAATAACGCGTAATGAATGTTCAACTTTTGACTAGTAAGCATAAATATCTGCGCGTATGTTTATGAAAGATTTTCAAAGCTGTAGCCCAAAACGTGGAATTGGGTAGACACACCAAAAAAAAAAAAAGTCAATTATAAGTTGTTCCATAATTGATTATTTTTACACACAAATTTAAAAGAAAAAATGGCAAATTGGTGATGGTAGTTGGGAAAGCATCTCTAGGGGTGGGACCCGTGAAACGAGGCGGTAAAAAGGGAGTGCACGTGTGTATTTGGAGTTTCGTGCGTGTGCTCTGTATTTGTGTGAAGGCGCATGTTCGCGCGTGTATTGTGGGATATTAACGTTACTGTCTCAGGTTGTCTAACCCTTGTGAACTTCAGTGTCTCCAGCAGAAAGTACGTTCGTGCATTGTTTGAAGAATGAACACCAAAGCCAAAGGTAATACTATTTTTCTAGCGCTTTAAAATCGACCAAATATTCATTCGAAAAAGATAATGAATTACAAGTTGATGATCGGATTGATATCAATTAGATAGTGAATTATATTACATACGAAAGTTTAGAAGTTAATTGACATATTTAAGGACGAGCAGATTGATTTTGGAATTGAACACGCTCTTCTAGAAGTGTTTTAATGAGGTTTTGAATATTCGATTTTCAAGCTTTTGGTCACATGGGTTTCCTAGTCCGAATCTTCTAATGTGTTTAAATATCCTATCCTTAATTTTCTAATAAAATCGAACTATCTAGTCGAACCTTATAACATTGCTATTATTGCTTGTAAATATACTCGTGTGACATGTTTGACAAAATTTATTAAGCATGCGTTAGATTTAGATAAAAAATTGGCTATATTTGGTGGAGATCAAAATCAGATTTTTAATAAATTTTAATAAAATTTGATAAAATGTATAGTGAAAAGTTGTAAATCTCATAAAACGTGTGATTAAAATTAGTTGGTGACTTTGACTTGAATTAAGATTTTGATTTTAATTTTAATTTATACCAAATAATTGCTTAAATTTTTAACAGATTTTGATAAAAAAATTAATATAATTTGTGTTAAAATAGTGGATCCATAAATGTGCAATTAAAATTAATTATTGACTTTAATTTAAATTTTAATCCATTTTTCTAGTTGAACCAAATGGTGCTTAAATAAAATTAAAATCTTGCAATGCTTTATTAAGTTTACTTTAATACGGTATATTATATATGTGTAGACAATATTTACGGAAAGGTTACTTGAGAGGAGTATTATATAGGCCAAAGTTTTTTTTTATTTTTTTTTAATATCTCTCAAGGCAATAGGGATATTAAAACGGTTTATTAAGTCCATGTTTGGTCGTCATTTTTTTGAATTCATTTTTCTTCAAATTTTTTTTTAACCACACATTTTATGAATTCACAATTTTTATCAATTTTTTAATATTATTTTAATCAAATTCTATGTAAATCCATTAAAATTTGATTTTTATCGAAACTAAATAGGGCTAAATGTGTAGGCCACACGTTTTGGTTAAAAGGGAAGATGAGAAAATAGATAACTTGGGTTCTTCAATAAAATAATATTATATGTAAATTCAAAACATTTTTTTTTTAAAATCAGATATTTTTCAAAAAATTACTATTTCAAATATATTTTTTCTCAAAGTTCGATTTTAGTGGAGCCCAAACAAGGGTTTAAAGTGTTTTGACAAGAGTAGTTTTATTTCTTTTCATATGTCGAGTAGCTATCAAGAAGTCATTAAAACCTCACCAACCAAAGCTGCATATTTAAGGAAAATAAATGTTCATAATTTCTAATATCCCATCATCATTATAAATGTTGACCATCAGTGTTCAGCAATGATTTCGACAAACAGTAAATAAAAATTCTTTTGGATTTTCAAAATTTTAATTTTGTGTAACAAAATTAAAATTAACGACATATTTGGTACGATGGACTATACATAACTACATATTAGAACTGATTAATTTTGGCACTTTCTTCATTTATTTAACTGTATTCTATTTTATTTAGCTTCACTTATCAAGTATGTAGACACATAGGGGTCGATCATCGAAGGGATTAAATTGAACTACAACTCTGAACCGTCCCTTTACACACCAGACCTGTAAAGGATCGACTTTTCTTTCTGTAATGTGACAATTAGGAATTGAATGACTCTTATATTAATCTTGTTTTAATGTTGTCAAATCTTAATTAGGTTAGTAATATAATGTTTGTATTGTTATTTTATAGTTATAAATATTTAACTTTAAATGTACATGGAAAAAGCACACTAGTCGACTTAAAAATAATTTGAATTTGTAAGAAAAAAAATTATTATAAAACCCCTATTTTGTGTGGTTCAAAAAGTTAATAAAAATATGCGTCAAACTTAACAATTAATTTTAACTACCCATTTTAATGGATCCATAATTTTTATCAACTTTTATGAAAAATCTACAAAAATCCTAATTTTAACTGCACCAAACAACTGAGATCAATGGTTCGAGAATTGATACCTCCCTCCCCTCCAATATCCCCCAAAAAGAGAAATTCGTTTCGGCTCCCATCTTATTTTGTTTCCACTTTTATATTTCAAATCTAATTGGGTGCCTCTTTGATAAATATTATAAACTTTTCAACTAATCAAATTTTAATTTTAATCTTACATTTTATAGAATTCACAATTTTTATCAATTTTTAATAACACATTTTATCAACTTCTATCAAAATCTACTAAAATTTTTATCACACAACCCGTATCTCCCAAAAATGTAGCATTAATTTGTATTCAATCGGCTCTGTTAGTGTCGGGAAAGCTGGCCCCCTGGCACTATTAGGGCCGACGTGACCCTGTTAGTGTAGTAGCATTGATTCAATAATTGACCAAATCAGACGAGTATATAATACCAAATAGACTAGCTAGAGTGGTGCACCCCTTCTCTCCCCAGTAATTGATATGAAAAAAATATTTTTTTGGCAGCCTTGTGTTTGTACATGAATTGGGTAGGGTCCCATGGCCATGGAGCAGTCCATAGACATAGACAATACTTGAATGAAGAAGACAGAAAGAAACAGCTAAATATGTCGTCCATTTAAACGTTTGTGCAGTGGGTCTTCAGTCCATTAAAGTTTAAAGATATTTAAATATTTTGGATTAAATAGAAAGTTTTAATAATTATATATTTTGTCCCTTCAATAAATTTAATAATAATATATTAAAAAACAATATTATGTATTGACATATTTGTTAAACGTTGAGATAATAATTCATTTTTATTCACAGTACTCTCTCTTATTTAATCTTGTTCAATATATTCTCGTTGGCGTGTTTAATACTCAGTGTTGAATACGGCTTCAAGAGGAAAATTCAAAAGCTTGAAAAGCAATTGACATCGTTCATCAATTTGATCTAAATCCTAACGATTCAATGAGTGAAAGTTTTGTTCTTGGATCTACATTGAAAGCTTGTATAGTAGAATACATTTGAGAGGATTTGGGAGTCTTAAAAATGGATTAGGTAGGGGAATAAAATGAAGGATTTCTCTGCTTGTACACAAGCAGAGCTGACATAATTTCACCAGATGCTACATGAGCATCTAGTTGGTCTACTTTTTCTTTGTCATTATCGAATCAAAAACTGCAAAGTGTATTCTGACAACATTTTTTTGTACACGTAGTAGAACACTAAAGTGAAAATGCTATCTCTATGGATCATTCTTTGCTATCTACTTTTCACTCCTAAATTCATATATAGAATGAAATTAATTCCCCGACTCTTTCAATTTCTGGGAAAAGGCTCTTTAGAGTTGTAAGGAGGCCCCTCCTAAAGATTTGTTAGAGAGATGAATTTGGTATACGAGACGTATTTATGTTGTGTACTTACTGTACCACTTGGTAATGGACATATATGATAAAGAGGGGTTTTTTTTATAAAAATAAAGAAAACGAATAGAATCTGATTCATGTTTATGCAAAGAGAGGAGCACATCCAATACGAATATGAGCTCACTGGCCAGGTGTTGGATACACCCGTGTGAATGAAGATAATGAGATAAATTTAGATCTGTCTAGGAATACCAACTTGTTTCTAGAAATACATGCACATTACATTATTAAATGCAATAACTGTATCTTCCATAATTAAAGGGAGATTAAGTATTCTTTACTCAATAAATTTTGACCTACAAATAATCATTAATTCTTCCATAGTATTGATTATTGAGAGCTTATTCGGCAGAATTTTAGAAAAGTACAGTTGTTTAGAGTATCTCCCAAAAAAAAATTTATTTATAAAGAGTATCTTTATATATTATAGAAAGTATCTTTGAATTTAGATGGTCAAAATTTTTATATACTGCAATAATACTTTCTATTTTGACTATTCAATTTACTTTCCCAACAAACATTTATTAATTTCCTCTCATGTTTTATTTATCATAATTTTTTATATGTCAATTGATCAATCAATTTAATTGTAGTTTGAACTGTTTAAGAATTAGAGTATTGAAATTTGTGACTTATTAAATGTAATCATTATACATTAAGAATAAAAAATGAGTTTAAAGAGTTAAGCTCACTCTTTATTTTAGAGTATCTCCAAGATATTTTTTAAACATGAAATATTCTATATTTTAAAGAGTCAACCTTTAAAATTATGTTTCAAAAGACTTTTTAAATTAACATTTTATTTTAAAGAGTGGATTTGAGTCTCTAAATTTGGAGAGCTAAACTCATTCTCTATAGTTAAATGTAGGGTGTCAATGAATTGGATTTTGATCCGAATTCGATTCGAATTCAATGAAATTAATGGGAAATAGATTCAAGGTCTTAGTCCGATAACCCGATCAAGATTTGAATCCGATAATCCATTAATTAAACTGATCAAATATGGATATAGGTCAATTTGAACCAATAACAATTCGATCCGATTTGTTATAAATAATTGATTCGATAAAAATATTTTTATGACATGTTATTTGTGATTAAAATAAATAAATTTAAAATAAAAAATCATCAAATTCAAAACATAAAAAATTTGAAAAATTTATAATTATTAAACTAATTTAAGAATTGGAAAAAAAATAAATAAAAAAGTTGATTCTAACATTATTTTTTTCCTAATTTCTTTAATTTCGGATCTGATATCCAATAACATAGCAAAACAGATATGAAGTTAACAATCAAATATCCGTTGGATTATCGGATCGGATAATTATTCTTATTAGATCAGATCGGATATATGCAGATTCAATCCATATCTGATACATTTATAGCTCTAACTAAATGCATTCAAAATGTTTCAACTTTCGATGTAGGAAAACAACAAAATAATCTAAAGAAAAACTAGTTAAAATAAAAGATGGAGAAAAATAATACATATTTTTTTAGAAGTAGTAAAATTAAGTATTAAACATAAAGAGATTGTTGGAGTACTTCAAAATTTTAACTCTCTAAATTTATATATGTTTTTCAAATGATATAATATACTCTTTAAAAATAGAGAGTCTTTTAAAAATGCTCTTAAAATGTTAAAATAGAGATTTTTAAACATTAGCTCTTTAAAATAAATAGTATTTTATATTTAGAGAATTTTATAAAAAAATGCTCTTATGAGGTCAAGAATCTAATTTTAAATATATTTTAATATTGTTTTTAGAAATATTTTGCTTCAGAAAAAAAAAAAAAAGCTCATTTATAGAAGCATAAGTAAAAAATAAAAGCTTTGTGGAACGAACCCTTATTAAGTAGCCATTTTAATGTGATTATTTTATGTACAAATACCAAAATCGTTTTAGGCGAGGAAACAATAGTTTGAAAGCTAGTATTGTTTGATTTTTATGATAATGTGGCTTTCTATTTTTAATCACAAAAATCTCTTTACTAGCTGGGAGAAAAGTCTATGAATTGATTTTTCTTGAAAATAATTTCATAAGATTCGACTAAAGTCACATTTGATAGAAATTCTTTAAAACTTGTTTTTATTTAAATTCATTGTCGACAAGTCTACACAAGACAAGCTCTAATAAACAAATAATAAATGCATAATCGAATTTTAGAAAGACATGCACGTACCACCAATATTGTGTATGGCCTCCGAAAAAATTTCATATGACCTTTGTTACCTTATAATATTTTAAGATAACAACAAATTAAGCTTTGTGTTCAATAAATTTGAAACATAAAAGGAAAAGATGGCCCATGAGTTAGGTCTGCAACAAATAATTATTCAATCCGCCTCGAGGCTTGCAGTTGATTGCATTACAGGAGTGAAGTCTTGCCCGTGGAGATCAATCTGATTTTTTTTGGATATAAGAGCACTTGCTCATAGATTTTTGAATCTTATTTTTGTTTTTGTATATAGGCAGACAAATAGAGTAGCTGATTGTCTAGCCAAAGAAAAAGAAAAAAGAATGGCGTTTTTGAAAACCTAAATGGGATCACAAAAACTTGCTTGATTCGAGGTTGTANAATCTAATTTTTAAATAAACTAAAAATTAAGTCCATGTTTAGTTTATTTAAAAATTAGATTTTTTTTTAATTTGATAAAAATTTATGAAATGTATTATTGAAAAGTTGTATATCCCATAAAATATTTGATTAAAATTAATTATTAATTTTAACTTAAATTTTTATTACATAATCAAAAGGGTTAAATTAACAATATGCGCAACAATAGAAAATAAAAAGACAAAAGGAGTTACGGTTTAGTCGGTCCATAAGGTATTTCATGGAATAGCATCACTTACAATTTCAAGTTTGGCAACTCAGCTTGTGGCCCATGCTTACTCACAAAATTATTATTTTTACACCAGTCAATCGAGTTGGGCATATGAAATTTCAAAGAAACTTTTAGTTCAAATTCAATGGAAGATGAGAAACGGTGAGGAGAACATAAGGTTATGGGCCTTAGAATGTGACATTACCCACCTAGGATATTGAAGTAAAACAATGAATAGAATAATATTGAGAATTACAAGATAAATTTATGAAATTGAAAGAGAAAATTGGCAAAATAAATTGTCTCGAAGAAACGGGCATAATTTTTTGCACCAGTGTCAGAATTTCAGTTATAATATGTTTTCGAAAACGTCTCACAGCGCTCTACTTTATATTATTCCGGGATACCCGGTTGACGTCGTTTTCAGTCTCAAATTTGCAGTTTACGGTAGTCTACTGGACAATTGAAGTTTTTTTTTTTTTTTTATTGTTTTGCGTTTTAATTGTTTTAATTAAGTAGATGTCTATTTTGGTCTTTTTTCTTAAATTAGGATTTTCGAAGGCTATTTAAAGGCTCATTGTTTTCTTGAATAATTGAATTCCATTTTTAAGATTATTTTTTTGAGATTTACAACTTTCTTTTGTTGGAGATTATGCTGGTAATCACTAGAACTTCCGTTCTACGTCAACTCCTCTACATATACCCCATCTAAAAGATGAGTATCTCCAAAATACAATCCTAAGTTCCTTGTTTGAAAGCACGATATGAAAAACAGTAACAATTAGTGCAGGAAATCAATTTAAAATAATTTGAAGCTATATCCTTGTTCACAAGCATGTCTATCTCACACGCGGAATGAAAAAAATTACGACTTCATCATTAAAATTAGTAATATGCCCATTTGGTGCACATTTTTTGCCCAAGAATACATTTTTTTATGTGATGAGGAATATATGGTTGAAAAAAAAGGAAAATTTATTGATAATTAAAAATATTATTTTATTGAAAAATGTGTGATTGAAAATGAATAGACAATGTATTGAAATGGTTTTATAAACAAAAATATATTTAAGTTTAATTCGTAGTGGCGTAATTAAACTCTAGAAATAAAAAAAAATAAGAAAAAGAAAAGAAAGTGAAGAACGAAAATCGAGGCAAGTGAATACAATTTTTCTTTAAAACAAAATTACTCATCAATGGTGCTAATAGTTTAAGACACTTGTCTCCCAAAATATAATGGATATAACTTGTGGTAGAAACACTTCAAACCATAAGCAACATCGAATTTTGAACGAAAATTTTCCCCCTACAAAAAAATATTTTTGGAATAACTTTTGCAAAGTATTTTGTAAAGGCTTTTGATATAATGCTCAATGCAAAATGATATGAGATCCATAATAAACGATCAAAGGGTCCTATTTATAGAAGATGAAGGGTTGTGAGTGAAATATCACGTCTCAAACTCAGCAATCTTCACGAAGAGAAGCATCCCTTGTTGTCGCTGGCCTTTTGTTCGAGCGACAGTAACACCTATTCAACAAAGCATGTCTCACCCGTCGTCGCTCAAGCGACAGTCTCATTGTACGAGCGATAGCCGAGCTATGGAGTTAGATGTTTGTCCCCCATTTTTCCTCTTTTCTATCCAATTTTGGACTGCAATTTTTCATTTATGCGGAATTAGTTTTGAAATTTCAAATATACTACGACGATTTACTCGACGAATAGAGTAAATTAGTCTATTTGACAATCAGATCAAATCCGAATATTTGGCCGAAATTGATACAAAATCATTTCTAAGTTGTTTACTTCAACTAAATTTTTCATTCTCTAAATCAAATTTCAACATATTTCAAAACTGTTTATTACTTGTTAAATTGATGACTCCCACACTGATCAATCTGAATAAGATGGAAAAAATACATATAATTAGGGCGAGCTGAAGCCGCAATTTTCGGTTAAATAATAAAACATCTATAGCCCATAAAACAAGGGTACTTGCGCTAAATCATGAGGGCTAATCCCTTAGCTTGTTTTACTTAAAAGGTTTGGATTGAAAATTGTACGTACTATCAACCTTAAATTTATGCCTAAAAGTTATTGTTAACAGTATTTAATTATAGTATTTACGCTTATGTAGTATTTTTATTATTCTTGTTTGATTAGGATAACTTAGACATTTTACTTGTTAGAAGATTTAAATATTTGTATTCTTCTTTTACAAGAATATTCATTCATTGGACCCTTTTCTCTATTTGTTAAAATTCACTCTCATAATCATGTTGAATGCAGATATAATGGTAAGAGTTTGAATTTCCACCACGAAAATTTATACGAAGGTTTGTTTGAGCTCCATTTTTTATTAATAGAAAGTATAATTGAAAATAATTTGAGATTTATTTATTATTATTATTTTTTTTAAAGAACGAGGCTCAAACAAGGGCTAAGTTTCTCACGTTAAGATGTTATGAGGACACAATCTCCGTGCAATATCACGGTACATTAGACAATTTCCTTGGATAAAAGGGAAATACATCATATATTCACATCAATATTTTAATAATTTGGTTGCAATGGTCCATTCAAGAGGCAATTTGTACCATTTGGTCATCTTCATTGCAGTTGGTAACCTGTCTCGTATCAAATATTAATCTCAAAGGCAAGGGTTAGTTCAATCTCAAAATAGACATCTTTTCGAGGTTAGATGTCTGAAATTTACGAATAGGTTAACTGAACATATGTATTAATCTTTTGTCACAACATCGTCGATGCCTATGTAGTGTGTATTTTAGCATTTGTAGTTTTCGTTAATCTACTGTGAATGCAACAACTAGTTTTATGAAGAGAAAAGTGCTTACATGGAGAGGATGGTCCATCATTGTTGCTATAGTAACCGTTGAGTAGTGGGGGTCTACTCTGGATTAGAAACTCAAATTCTATATTAAAAATCAAAATTTACCAAAAAAAAAATTAAAAAAAAAAAAAAAAACCAGCAATAAGAAAATAGACACACAAAAGGGGCAAAATTTATAGATGTTCGGCTCAATCTGAGACTACGTTCTTATCTGTTGATATAGTAATTTATTATGATGTTAGGCTCAATCTGAGACTGTGCTAAATTTCTAAAGTATTCTTAATAAAAATTTGGTTCGAGGCTCCATCCCAGCACACCCTGGACCTTACCATAGATGTCGATCCGCGTATGTGTCCCACACAACGATAATAATTAGGCTCTAGTATGACTTAACAGGGTCGACTAAGGAAACTGTGATTTTTTCTCATTCCGTTCATATATAAACAAATACGATGTCAAAGAATCTCCCATTGCAAACCTACACCAATTTGTATGCTCGTAACAAATAGAGCTCTAATTAATTTCTGAGGATCTTTACGAGTTAGTCCTAACTACTAAATCCTTAATTATATGTTCTTTCTAATCATCCACCACTATCGTGACATATTAATCTAATTTCCTCCATTTATTTTTAATTACTTGATCATCAAGTCTTACCTGTATTACTTAAGATAGTTGTGTTTCTTGTTTCCTTTCTGATGAGGGTAATGTGGAGGAACATACACTTGCGTATTTGGAACGTTGAGATAGTTGGTGTTTGAAGAAGATGGAATAACTTTTGTATATAGTGTCCGTTTTGGACCCATAACCCCATTCCAGAAAGTACGCGACGATTCTCATTGAACTCATTGCTTCGTCGTGAAATATATTGGATTTTGGACGTTTGAATTCGTTTGTTAAGTCAAAACGACACTTATTGTTTCTTAGTTCATTATTTTCAGTATTTATTTTATTTTGTAGCCTAGCCCATTAAGAAACTGCTGGCCCAATAGATTATTTTTTCTTTTCATATTTATGACTCTAAAACATTTTGTAGGATTTTTGGTTGTTCATAAAATAAGAAAGACATTTATTTTCTTAAGTGCTATTCATTTCGAATTGTTATTATTGTGTTTGTAGATTCCATCTACGCGCTTTCCACCACAAGTAGCATCAATACTATAAAGTTGATCCACTCGGCCAATTTTCCATCACAAAAAATCAATCTAGATACCTCCTAGTTATTGTCTTGGCTCCTCTCATTTATCAACAAGTACAATTTTGTACAACCTTTGACAGCACAGAGCGCACAATAATTTGCTTGCAAATGATAAAGTGAACGATTGAAATGGTGGTTGGTTCTAATTAATTAATTTTAAAAAAAATTTATTCGAACCAACCAGTCCTGACCAAATAAAGCATTGCTTAAAATCACTTTTTTTGGGCCTCGAGAAGAAATGAATATCAGTATAAGATTCTAACTTCACAAACTAATTTTGATATATAAACAAACCTAAAATTTGCAAGGACCCCATTAGCATGACATGTTTTGAGCAAATTTTCACACGGAATGTTATTCTATGATATCAAAAAAATTCGATGCTAAAGCAAAATAGGCATGATTTAAATGCTCGAATTGAGTTTTTTTTTTTTTTAACACAATTTGGGAATTAATGGCACGTCAATATTCACACGACACTCTTGGAGTATGTTTGGCAAAACGTTTTTAAGATTATAAGTTGATCATACATCATTTTGACCATATATTTTATAAGACCCGCAATTTAAAATCTACAAAAAGATTTACCAGATATACTTTAGTCTCCCACATGGTGGCTCTTGGATGGTCGTTGTTACGGCCCGTGTTAGGCCTGCCACTTCACCCTCCAAATGTCAGTGGAGATGGTCCACACCACGCCACGTGTCGTCGAAGTGATTACACATTGGACGAACTGATTGCAAAAGTCGAAGTGATTACATCAGGGACGAACTGAACGTATGCCAACAAAGGGACCAAACTCATCTGCGATACACCGCGGATGCAAAGCCCCGTACTCCGCTTCTACTGCTCCGCACTTGCCTCACCTCGCCCCAGCAAAGGATCTTTTGAACAAGATCTTTCCAAAGTCAAATCATTGACTGATGGGACGTATGCCATCCAACCTATGGAGGGACGGATTGACAACTAGGACGGGACAGACCTAGAGGATCCGACAACATGTGTCACCGCAACCAACAGTTCTTTTACCATCCTCAGTATAAATACACCCCTCCATACGCCACAAAGGGGATTGGAATCCAATTTTTCCTACTATATTGTGCATTCAAGTATCAATCTCTCTATTTGATATTATCACTTTATTATTACACTTATTCAACCACTTCCCGATCGGTGTTCAGCCTCCGGTGAACCTTTTCCGATTGAACTATAAACTGACTTGACCGTCGGAGTGCTTGCGACCGTTCCCAACCACTCCGATAAAGACTACGAGCTACTAACGACGTGTCACGTGAGCAGAGAGAGCCGACGTGAAGACTTATTCTGTTGGCCACATGTCAGAGCCATCTTTCGAGGTCAACAGATTGGCACTGTCTGTGGAAAACTTACTTTAACCACGAGTCTTCCCACCAAAAAGCTTGTTCGAATATCCGGTTAATATTCTCCCTTGAAAAATAGATCGTTTCTTGAAAAAGAATCAGCTGTATATCAAGCTCTATTGCTAATAAGAGGCTCTTCACATCGAACCATGAGTTTCAGTGACGGAGTGAATCTAAGGGGGACAAGGGAGGTCTCCGAATAAGAGATCTCGCGTAATATCAGGCATTAGCAACCCCATCACCGATATCACAGAGGTAATAGAACAGCCTAATTGGCTGCTAAAGTGGCTAGCATGGCCGCTAGCATGAGGAAAATTGCAACTCAAAATGCTGCCATGCAAGAGCTGCTCATGTAGATGCATAACCGAGGTGGCCTCCCAGCCCCACAATACCCTCAGCAATCAGCCTATGGACGAGCTGAGGCGGAACCTAGCAGGAGGACCCATTTAAGTCCCCAGTTCGGAGCCCCTATCGAAAGAGAAGTGGGAATGAATACTTCCAACTATACAGCCGCTACGGCTGACAACGCCTCGGAAGGAGAGGATAACTTCACTCCGGAATATGAAGAGCAGCCTCAGAGGTCTGCTAGCATTTTTTATCGGATTGGACGGGCCCCTAGAAATAGGAACCAGCCCACACACTGAACAACCCACCAATATGAGCATGCACAGAGCCAAGTTCAGGCCCTTCAACCTAGAAATAGGCGGGAGAGGCGAAATATGGTAGATTGGAAGAACAAAACTGAAACGTCAGCATCTACCTCGCCCGGTAGCAGATGGGAACGAATCTGACGAACCGGCATGTCGTATGAGCTTGATGATAATGATAACAATTTGCCTTTCTCCAGGGAACTTCGCACCTTTTCGACGCCTCATAACTTTGTCCCTCATAAGATTCTCAAATACGAAGGAAATGACGATCCAGAGAATCATCTCAACGAGTATAAAATGCAGATGAGCCTCAGAGGCGCATTGCTAGTTTTGAAATGCAGGGCCTTCCACCTAACTCTCGGTGGAGCCGCTGAAGTATAGTACAGTAGATTCGCACCGCTTAGCATAAGAAGTTGGCCAGACCTGAAAAAGACATTCCTAAACCAAGACCTTTCAAGAAAAGAGGGAGATTCGCCGATTCAACGCTTGCAAGATATGAGGCAAGCCGCAGGGGAAACCCTAAAGAACTAACCTTGCTCGTTTCACTAACGAGATAACCTACTGTGAACAAGTCACAGACAAAGAGACCCTTTCAGCCCTGAAAGGAGGGCTAAACATGAACACGCTGTTCTGGAGAGATGTCCGAAGCAAGAACCTTTTGACATATGATGAGTTGGTGGAAATGATGAAGGTTGAGATTGTTGACGAAGAAATGATTGACCACAGGAATAGAGCTGCCCAAGGACTCCCACCACCTCAGAGGTAGATAGGTAGAGGACCTACATCTCAAATAGTGAGCCAGGAATGGACTAATGTCGACATGTTGTGGCTCCCACTTCGGGACAAGCGCTGGCCACTGCCACACTGAATGCGGTCCCAACTTTAGCTTATGAAAATTTTGGAACCAACACTGGCAACCCAGCCCGGAACGTCGGAAGACCCTCAACCTCTAGAAATAGAGGATGAGGCTGTAAGCCTAGAGATAGGCAACCAGAAGAACTACGACCGTATTACGCCTTCCATCGCTACTACAGCCATGACACCAGCGAATGTAGAAGTGCGAACCAGCCTGCGAGTAACCCTCGTAACACAAGGGATAACCGCTACCAGGATAATGCACAAGGGATATGCTTGTGAAAAGCCTATTGGAAAAGGAGCACATCAGACACCTGGAAGAGGCCTTTCAGACACTAAGAAGGTACCACATGAGGCTGAACCCCCTAAAGTGTATGTTTGGTATGGCTTCGGACAAATTCTTGGACTATATTGTGAATCAAAGAGAAATCGAAGCCAACCCAGAAAAAATCAAAGCTCTAATCGAAATGAGGTCGCCACAGAAGCCTAAAGAAATGCAACGGAACACTAGTAGGGTGGCCACACTGAATCGCTTCATCTCAAGGGCCACTGAAAAGTGCTTGCCCTTGTTTAAAATCCTCAAAGGGGGTAGGGAAGAAGTTCCAATGGACGCTAGAGTGTGAAGGGTCGTTCCAAGAGTTGAAAAGCCATTTGGGACAAACTTCCCTCATCAGCAAGCCGAAGGAAGAAGAACCCTTATCATTGTATTTAGCTATGGATGAAGATTCAATTAGCTCGATACTCGTACGAGAGGAAAAAATGCACCAGTTGCCAATTTACTATGTGAGCAAAGCATTGCTACCTGCCTAAACTCGCTACCCAGACATGGAGAAGTTAGCTCTCTCCCTAGTCATCGCTTCCAGGAAGTTGAGGCCATATTTTCAAGCCCACAGTATTCCCGCTAAGGCATGTCCTACAGAAGGCAGATGCCTCGGGGAGGTTACTAAAATGGGTTGTTGAACTCAGTGAATTCGACATCACATACATGTCCCAAACAGTAATCAAGGGCCAAGCCCTAGCTGATTTAATTGCAGAATTCGCTAAGGCCCCTGAAGTTGAAGTGAACATGGAACCAGCAGAACCTCCTACTTGGAGTCTCTTTGTTGATGGCTCCTCAAGAGAGGCAGGCTCCGGAGCTGGTGTTGTGTTGGAGACCCCAAAGGGGCATAAACTCAACTGTGCCATGAGACTTGGATTTAAAGCATCCAACAATGTAGCTGAATATAAGGCTCTCCTAGTCGGACTTTGGCTAACCAGAGAGCTGCAAGTAAAAAGATTGGTTATCAGCAGTGATTCCCAATTGGTAGTAAATCAGGTCAATGAGAACTTTGTGGCCAGAGACAAACTCATGGCAGCTTATTTGAAACTGGTCATGGACTTCCTACCTAACTTTGAGAAATTTGAACTAATGCAGGTACCACGCCAAGAAAACTCCCATGCTGATGCTCTATCAAAGTTGGCAAGTAGCAAAGATTCGAAACTCCTCAAAATAGTTCCAATCGAACACCTGGCTGAACCCTCTGTCAAGAGATGTGAAGAACTGATGTGGATTGATAGTACTCCGCCATAGATGCTACATATCCTAGTTTATCTAAAGGAGCAAGCCTTACTGGAGGATGAAACCGAATTATGGAGGCTTCGAAGGAGAGCTGCTTACTTCATCCTACAAGATGATATTTTGTATAAACGCGACTTCTCCTCTCCCCTCCTCAGATGCACAGGGGCATAAGAGGCGAATTACATCCTTAGAGAAGTACATGAGGGCGTTTGTGGAAGTCACTTCGACGGACCAGCCTTGGCACACAAAATACTCAAGCAAGGGTATTACTGGCCAACCCTGAAAAGGGACGCCATTGATTTCGTACGCAAATGTGACAAGTGCCAATGCTTCTCCAATGTGCAAAGGCAACCATCTCAGGAACTTACTGTTGTATCTAACCCCGGTCGTTTGCCAAATGGGGCGTGGATTTCATTGGCCCCTTGCCCAAAGGAAGAGCAAGCGCTCGCTTCGCCATCGTTGCTATTGATTACTTTACCAAATGGGTAGAAGTAGAGCCTCTTTCCAAGATTACCGAAGCAAATACCTCCAAATTCCTCTGGAAGAACATAATATGTCGGTTCAGCATACCTCATTCTTTGGTCTTAGACAATGACATACAGTTCGACAACAGAAAGATCCGGGACTTATGCGATGAGCTCGGAATCAGGAAGCATTTATCTTCATCTCATGATCCACAAGCAAATGGCCAGGTCGAGGCGATCAACAAGACCATAAAGCTCAGCCTGAAAAGGAAGCTGGACGCTTCCAAAGGGACTTGGGTAGATGAGCTCCCTCAAGTCCTCTGGGCCATCAGAAACAGCTATTGGGAAACTCCATTTTCCATGACCTATGGCGCTGAGGCCGTGAGCCTTGTAGAAGTTGGCGTTCCCTCTCCTTATCGCATCCACTTCAATGAGGTAGCGAATGATGAGTTAAAAAGACTTGAACTGGACTTCATTGAAGAAAGGAGAGATGATTCTCAAACCAAGCTTGCCTCTTACCAGTGTAAGATGATGCGATACTATAATGCCAAAGTAAGGAAAATAATCTTTCACATCAGAAATCTGGTCCTCCACAAGGTATTCCCAACAACTAAGGACCCTGGCACAAGAACCTTTGGCCATAACTGGGAAGGTCCGAATCAAATCGTTCAAGAAATCAGACCCAGCACATACAAACTAGAGGATCTAGGAAGGAGGGTGGCTCCTCACCCTGGAACATCGAGCACTTAAGGAAGTACTACCAATAGGAAGCTTGTAACTTTGTGAAAATGGTAATCAAATGAATGAATTCTCCATTTTACCTTGCCTGTGCAAACTATTAAAGCAACCTTGTCGAGGTGCAAGCTCCTCCAAAGAGGTGTCACCTCCGAGGACATCTGTATAGTCAGAGATAGTGCGGGTGTCATCTTTGATAAAACAGAAAGTGCACGTATCAAAACAACCTTGTCGAGGTGCAAGCTCCTCCAAAAGCGTCACCTCCAAGGACATCTGGGTAATCAGAGATGGTGCGGGTGCCATCTATGATGAAACATAATGTACATCAAAACAACCTTGTCGAGGTGCAAGCTCCTCCAAAGGAGTCACCTCCAAGGAAATCTGCATAGTCAGAGGCGGTGCGGGTGCCGTTTCTGATGAAGCAGGATATTATTTGTTCATTAGCTATTGCCATTTTCTTAAATGGTTAAGCGAGGCCTATGCGTTACTACTTATATATTGACTACTTCCATTTTTTTAAGTGGTTAAGCGAGGTCGATGTGTTATTACTTGTTCATTGGCTACTTCCATTTTCTTAAGTGGTTAAGCGAGGCCGATGCGGTATTACTTGGTTCATTGGCTACTTTTAAGTGGTTAAGTGATATCGATGCGTTACTACTTGGTTCATTGGCTACTTCCATTTTTATTAAATGATTAAGGTTTGTTCATAGTGACGATGTGAACAACTGTATAATTGAAACAAGATAAAGTAAAGAAAAGAGGTGACAACACTTGGAAGAAATTGAGTTTTATTAATTAAGGTTGAAGCCAAGTACAAGGCCTATTCTACATTCACTACGGCCCCAGGCCCTTCTTCCACCTCTTCGGCCAC
>CAIGRB010009625.1:0-33492 GCA_903798255.1 Fraxinus quadrangulata
TCCACCATATTTTCTCTGCCCCATTACCCTTGAAATCATGAAAGACCCTGTAACAGTCTCAACTGGAATAACATATGATCGAGAAAGCATAGAAAAATGGTTGTTTTCCCAGAAAAACGATACCTGCCCAGTAACAAAACAAATTCTTGTAGATTCAGAATTGACCCCGAATGTCACTCTGCGGCGAGTGATTCAATCGTGGTGCACCCTCCACTCGTCGGACGGCATTGAGAGGTTCCCTACACCGAAGCCTCCGGTTGGAAAACCACAGATAGTGAAGCTTCTGAATGATGCCAAAAGCCCACACAAGCAAATGAAGTGCCTTCAAAGATTGAGATCCATTGCTTCCCTGAGTGAAACGAATCGAAGATGCATGGAATCAGTTGGTGTAGCCGAGTTTTTAGCGTCGTTAATTGTGGAAAGAATCGGGGAATCATCATTACGAGAAGTAGAAGACAGTGTGTTTGATGACATGACTACAAGAAAAAATGATGAAGCCTTGAGCATTCTCCATCATTTACAATTATCCGAAGCTGGCGTTAAATCCCTTATGCGCTACAGAAATGGTGAATTCGTCGAATCCTTAACACGGATAATGCTACGTGGGAGCTACGAATCTCGAGCTTACGTTGTTATGCTATTGAAATCCATGTACGAAGTAGCTGATGACACGATGCAGCTGATCAGTGTAAGATACGAAGTCTTCACCGGCCTCGTTCAAATCCTGCACGATCAAATATCGCAAAAGGCCTCAAAGGCCGCACTCAAAGTGCTAATCAATGTCTGTCCATGGGGAAGAAATAGGATCAAAGCTGTAGAAGCCGGTGCAGTCCCTCTACTAATCGATCTTCTTCTCAATCTCAACACATCGGACAAAAGGGATTGCGAGATGATCTTAATGGTTCTTGATTACGTATGCCAGTGTGCCGAGGGAAGAGCTGAATTTTTGAAACACTGCGCGGGATTAGCCATTGTATCCAAGAAAATTCTTCGTATTTCACAAGCTGCAAGTGAAAGGGCTGTCCGAATTCTCTATTCGATCTCCAAATTCTCGGCCACTCCCGGTGTTCTCCAAGAAATGCTGCAACTTGGCGTTGTAACAAAATTGTCCCTGGTGCTGCAAGTTGATAGTGGAAGAAAAACAAGGGAGAGAGCAAAAGAAATTCTTAAAATGCACGCTAAGGCATGGAAGAATTCTTCGTGTATACCAAATCACTTGCTTGTTTCATATCCATCTTGAGATGACATACAATTTTTTGTGTATATATATATAATTGGATATATGTTAGAACATGAAAGAAATCAATACATGAAATGAAAATATTTATTCATGGATTGAAACTGTAATTTTTGCAAGGAAATGTTTCTTATTTTTTTAGGGAAAATATAAGTTTAATAATTTGATCATTCATTGTATTCTTTTACTTCCGTTCGATTGATTTAATTTTTTTTTCCATTGGATCTTTCTCCACAAGTCTTTCCTTTCAATAAATTGAGTTGATCAACTCTATGAATTCCGACGAGGTTAAAAAAATCTTATGCAAACAAAAACGATAAGATGTATAAAGGATACGAAGAATTAAAGATGATTGTACGATCATAATAAAATAAAAAATGATAATATATCACAAGGATAGAGTTTCATCAATTAATAATAAATTGATAGGATGACGATTCGAGTGGTTTGAAATTAAATTGTCTTGCGTATACGTATAAATACTATAATGCGACTTCGAGCGAACGTGAGTATCCTATTTTAGTATTTAAGCATCTAATTGTTTGTGTGCTTGTTCAATAAAGTTTTGCTAAAATTTTCAACTGTTCAGACTTCAATTTTAATCATACATTTCATACGATCCACAATTTTTATCGATTTTAAATAACACATTTCATCGTTATTTTTTTAAAATCAGAATATGCTAAAACTTTTATTAAATTTTTTGTCAAACAACTCTTGAATATTTCTGCATGAGCCAAATAGAAAGGCACAAGATATAGTCGAGCTTTAAATTTAGTTTTTATTGTTGACTACCCGTAAGAGGCGCAAAAGAAGGTGAAATTGACATTATATTATTCAACAACCCCTTGAAATAAATCGTCAAAAATGTAATGAATGGAAGAAAAAATGGTCAAAAGATGTAATTAATTATAGCCGCTTTTGTGGAATTGAAATATTTCTAGAATTTTCGTGAACGTTGCTAAATTTGAATAATTAATGACTCAACTAGTTATTTAATGGAGCTGGTCCAATTAAAACAGAAGAAAAAGTAAAGATTACGAGTTTGAATCATTTCACCATCTAACGTTATACGTGCAAATTCGGGATAATTATGTCTAAACGTGTAGAATAAATTTTTGAATCTGAAAGAGCACTTTTGGGCTGGGCTCGTGAGCTCACAAGCTCGACCTTTGAGCACGAGCGAGCCAATTGCCACCACTACTTATATACTCGAATTGAGAACCTCATAAACGAAATAATTGAACGCAAAAATAGTGGATTCGAGTGCTTGTGCAAGTGTTGATCAAGTCTCTTGTTGCGTCGCATATGCTTACAAAACCTCTCACAATAACGAGATCAAACCAATGTACTAAACGTAAGCGTTATGTACTCGTTCACTCTTTATTCATTTAATTAGCCCTTTATAGTAGACTAAGTAAATATGATCAAATTAAGGTCTTGACATTTGATTTTTGGGCAACAAACAGATTTTTTTACACGAAAGTCGTTCAGAGGTCCCTCTCCCATATACTTTTGAAAGGTTTAAGGGCTATCTGCTACGATTTAGAGGATTGGGTATAATCTGCATTATTTTGAAAGATTTAGGACCTCTTCTGCAAATTTCCCTATTTTTAGCTTTGAAATTTTCCTAAACAATTGGCGCCAACACCAGAATTTAGTTTCATTTTGGCTCTAAATCAAATTTTCGTGTTTCATCACAGTCCCTCCCGCCCAAACCCTAAATCAAACAAATCTCCTCTCCATTAGAAATAGCATACGCAATTTTCAGATTCTCTGTTTTCACTTTTCATCAGAAACAATACAATACAAATGGCGGGCAGCGGAGCATCGAAATCTTCGAATCCACCCAGAGGGAGGAAGAGAGTGGAGGCCGACTCTTCTTCTTCTGCTGCTTCCACTGCTCTCAAACGTGCTAGAGATGGAAGTGCTTTTGCCAAATGGTATATAACAACAATATACGTTTTTTTTTAATCGATCCGTGCTTATTTATACCGATTAAAGGTTCAATTACCTGTGCTCATTTTTGCAGTGAAGAGTGCAACAAAGATGTACCGGTGGCGTTAATTAGCTTCCACAACTGTAGCCTTGACGCTAAAATTAAGATGAATTTAGGTATTTTATAGGTTAAATTACTAAATGCAGTTTATATGTGTAATTATACTGTTATTAGAGTTGATTTTTTTAAGATAATGTTTGATTTTTGATTTTGAATGGATCAATTCAATTCTATACAGGGGCTCAGGTTGTGGAAATGTCTAGTGAGGTCAAGAAAAACACAGCAGAAAAGTAATGTCATAGAACTTTTGATTTGATTTGTGTTTGTTTCTTTATATTCACATTCTTTTATCGATGAGCAGAAAGAAGGCAAAATCAACAGATCCTAAATCAAAGAAGGAAAAGAAAGCCAAAGATCCAAATGCACCAAAACGCCCTCCGACTGCTTTCTTCCTTTTCTTGTACAATCTTTTCCCTTTACTCTCCCTATTTCATAAGTATGAGAAATTTGTTGATAATATTTTTATGTTAATTATTTCTAGGGATGACTTTCGGAAAGAGTTCAAGGAGGCTAATCCTGATTGCAAGAGTGTAAAAGAGGTAAAAAAATCTTGTAGTGTCGACTGTTGAGTCTTAATTGTTGTTTATGACTATGTGTTACATTTTTGACATGTTTAGTATATTGAATGTTAGGTTGCCAAGGAGGGTGGTGAAAAATGGAAATCCATGACTACTGAAGTGAGTTTTCTTCATTTATTTTCAACTTGTACTCCTCCATTGCAGTTTTCTCAAAGGGAAAAAAGTTAATAGTTGTGAAATATTTGATTTGCCAGGAGAAAAAGCTCTATCAGGATAGAACAGCAGAGCTTAAAGCAGAATATGCCAAGGCCTTGAAGCCAAATGAAGAAGAAAATGAAAAAGTATGTATGTAGTTCTTAATGACACTTATGTTTCCCCCTTGTTAATGGTCTAATGTTACTTATAAATTTGTGCAGGACGAAGAGGACTCTATGGAGAAGGAAACTAAGGTGGAGGTAGAAGTTGACGACGATGAATAGTGTTTCCCAGGGAAAAATACTCTTCTTGAGACAGTACTAAACTAGTTTTAAGCTCTTGTAAATTTTTGTCTCCTATTGATTTTCTGAGTACTAGGTTTCTTTTCTGCTTCAAGATAGCTATTCTGCATTGCATTTTGTTACTCCTTTAGTATTTGATAATTTCAATATGAAAAATTAGAAAAGATTATGCATCTCTCTCATTCATACATGCCTTGTACTAGATTCAATCATGATAGCTTTTTGATTCTGCTTATTTGCTTGCTAATCGATATTTGCAGTCATGATTTCATGGGTACACTTGGAAACATAGGTAGATCAATTTGAGCTGAATTAGTTGATCATAATGCACGACATAAGGATCTTGTATAAATAATGTTTCTTTATTTGTATCAATGGAATGGTTGGCCAATGATGTGAAAAGAGTTATCCAAATCAGCTGGTTACAACAATGCTTGTTTGGTAAAGCTTTTGTTCGTGAAAAAGTTGGTCAAACTTCGTCTTTGATTATATATTAATTAGATTCACAATTATTATCTACTTTTCACCCGTTAAATGAGATATACTATCTTTTGTCAACTTTTAGCAACATCACACAACTCTTTAGTATCCTTGAAAGTGAAACAAAAATCTTGGCACTCTTCGATAATGAGTTGAAATTGAGATTAAGAGTGTAGGCTCCTGAGGTTGCTAAGGATTGGATCCAAAATTGTTGGTGATGCATTTAAATTTTATTTGTCAGTTCAATTCTTTGACCTTTAACCCTTAATATTTTTAGGTTAATATCCGAGTTGATTTTTTAAAACATCGATAATATTTCTTTGACCTTGTGCATAATTATTGATGTCCGTTTGCTTGTTTTATGTTGAGGCCCATAATCCCTACAATGATAATTTTCATTCATGTCTACCAAATGTAGTTTTGGTTCAGATTTAGCATTTCATAATAGGAATAATAATGTCAAAAATGAATCGTTGAAGGAACATACAATGAAATAGTACGATGGTTTTTTTATTGTTTGATACAACCACAATGGCCATTTTGATTGATGATGATTCAAATAATCACTGAGAATTCTTACGTTAAACTCAAGATATGGTGTCGAGTTTTTGTTATGGTCGATAAGCCTATATTAGGTCATGCCACTGATTTCTTCGTGTTCGAATTGTAACTTAAACTACAGTTAACGGAAAGTATTTACAATTCCTTACAAAAAAAAAGAAGTAATATGATGGTACAAATCCAACTCAAAGTACAAAATATAATGCCAAAGAGTGAATCATATACCCCAAGCAGTTGTAATCCACCATTCACAAAATTCTCACCCAACTCCAATCGAGTAGTTTGATTTTACACGAAAAACACGTTCCATTATGACGTCCTCCAGAAGAGAGCACCGGAATACGACTATAAATGGCCTAGTCGCTCCTAGTAAACAATGAGAGGAAAATATTCAAACAGGGCAAATATTACACACTCTCCATAAACAGTGGATGTGAAACTTGAAACCAAAAACCCGATTATGCTACCAGTTTTTATTTCTATTGAAGGAAAGAAAATATTTTTTGTTTGGCCTAAACAAGGTAAGTGTTTGTTCGATAAAAAATAGCTAAAATTTTTAACTAGTCAAACTTCATTTCTAACTACACATTCTAGGAACCCACAACTTTTATCAACTTTAAACAATACATTTTACCAATTTTTATCGAGATATGTTACAACTTTTATCAAAATCTTTGTCAAACAGCCCCTAAAGTTTCCCTTTTTAAGTAACTTTTTGCTCCATACATGTTATAATAGCTAGTTTTTTTTTTTTTTAAAGAAAAAACGATAGAACGATAGATACTTTATGGAAATCAATTCTTATTTTCAGTGTCAAATTAAAGAAACTTATTTCCAACCAAAAAAGGTTTTTTATTTAAAACTTAATTATAAACTTTGTAAACATAGTCAAGCATGGTGTTAAGAGAAATGAAACGGTTTAGGTTGCATTATCAAACCTGCAACAGCTGCATCAACTTTGGATGTTCTTCTAGAAGCTGACAAAGTTTATCACGATCACTCAACAGAGACTACAATCAGGTATAAAAATAACGATCAGAACATAATTTATTACCAAACCGGCTAGTACACTGAACAAATTGATCAGAGAAATGCAAAATATGATACCTGAATAGCTTCTGGGGATTTAAAGTATTCCTGCAACGACATTCCAGAATCTTGTTGCTGGGACGTGCCTTCCGCTTGCTGATGCTGAACTCGTGACTGCTCAACTTGTTGCAAAGATTGTGCAGTATTATCCTGCTGTCGGGTCTGAATATAAATGTGGGCAGGAGAAAGTTGTGACACCTGTAGGGGACTTTGCAACACAGATGTGCCTTGCTCTGACTGTGGGGAAGCAGGAATGGATGGCCGAAGATGCTGTGGTGGGGGGCGAGGTATTTGCGGTGGCTGTAGAGGCTGCAATTGAGTGAGAGGTGGTATGGAGTGAAATGGAGGAAGAGACATGGGAAGGTTTTGTGAAATACTAGCTAGGTTTTCTCCGTGATGTGGAACTAAATTATTTCCATAAAGATTGATAGGTACTGAACCTGGCCTGAAAATCAAGGGTTGCACTGAAGGAGGCAGGGGATAAGAAGTTAGCATTGTCCGTGATGCCGAAAGGGTACCCAATCCATTATCCATTGAAGGTGCAACAGGGTTTTGCTGAAGCTCGGAACTACCAATAGTTTGAACATACAATGGAGACTGAGAATTTGGATTTTTAAATGAGGTCATTACAGAAGGATTAGATGAATATGGAGGTGGCATAGGAGGAAGAGGAGGTGGTGGTCTACTAGATCTGCCAGGGGAAGAATGGGATGTCCGTCCGAATCTTGAATCAGGCAAAGGACTGGAGGTTGTCAGTGAAGAATTGCTTGCCAAACCAGACAGATATTCCGACTGAACCTGCAAAAGAGGGAGAAGATGGGTTAATCAACCAGAAGGAACAATTAACTACAGGTCGCACATCTGCCCACAGAACTGAATGGAAAAAGGCCGACTCACAATGGTGTCCGTAGTTTGAGACAATACAGGTGAGACCGTTGGCGGGGGTGGCATTGGAGGCAAAGGTGGTTGGTTTAATGGAAATTTTTGATCGTAGAATCCTTGAGAACCACCACTTAAAGGTACAGTTCCACTTTGTGGAAAATTTGCTTGCGAGTAGAGGGCAGGAGGCGGCCTAGAGCCAAAAGTTAATTGTCCAGTTGAAGATGGAGTGTTTGCATAGACTGGAATAGAAATCCCAGAACCACTAGCTCCTGCAGGAGAAACAATCCTTGGTGTTTGGACTGGAAAACTCTTCACGTCCTCTGACTGATCAGGAAACTTCCTAGCTGAAGAAATGCTTGGTTCTCGAGTCAATGGCATCTCTGGACGAGATGCAGACATTCTTTCACTCGGCATATTTTCATCCATGTTTGACGCTAATGGTGTACCCAAGTGAGAGAACTGAATATCTTCATTCACATCAGTATCTGTCTCCTCAACTATTGAATGAGGAGAACTTTGCTCAACTACAACAGGTGGAGGCTGCTGTAGATGGGCATCCGGATGAGGAAACATCAGTTTATCATCAGGTTCAGATTCCTCATCATCAAATACAATATCTATTCCCTGTAGATCATCATCAAGATCAGGTTTCAACTTCTGAGGTTTACTGCGCTTCTCAGCATCTGTGTTGTTATCTGGACCTGTTGCTTGCACCTGTGCTGTTGTATCGATACCCACCAATCCCACAGAATTTTGGCGCTCCCTTTGTCTGGCCATGAATTCGTCCACATGGATAGATGGTGGTCTCCCGCTTGTAGATCCTATCCGTGGGACAGCAATTACATTAGAATTTATACCATCAGCATTTCTTTCTCTTGCAACATAGTCATCCACATGCATAGAAGGAGGCCTGCTAGTATTTGGCTTACGCTGTCGAAAGGTATCTCTACGAGTAGGGCCAGAGGGGGCAGCAACAGGTACCGGCCCCCTAGACAATGTACTTTGAGCGATTGCCTCAGCAGCAGCATTGTCCCCTCTGGCACGCCTTGGTTCCTCCAGTGAGGAGATCTTTCTTTTTGCAGTAAGAACGGTCTGTGTAAGTCTATCACGTAAATTTTCAGGACATTCCCAAAAGTAGTAGTCTCCAAATTCATCCAAGCTATAATCCTCCATCCATTCAATGTTACTGTTTGCAATTTTATGAACCCTCGAAGGAACTGGAGCAACAACTAATGAGCTAAGGAAACTGGCAATTGTAATATCCTCATTGACTGTATCAGTCGACTTTTGCAACAAAAGCATTAATGAGTTCGCGGACTCCTTAACCTGCACATCCGTTATAGTATTATTGAGTGGAACATGGGAAGGAGCTAAAATAGGGGAAGGTAAATGAGAAACTATACCTGGTTCAAATCCCCTGCAGCTGAATATGCATCACCACTTGTCTTTGACCCTAACAGATTGGCAAACTCCTCGATCTGTTTCATGCTCTCTTCAATAAAATCATCTACAGAACTCTCATTCTTAATTTTAAAAAAGAACTTGATGGCAGCAACCCTCTCCAAGTTGAGGCTAAAGAAGAAAAAATACGAGTTGGCAATTTATTTTATGCTATTGAGAAAACCAATTTTCTAAATCTTAACCTGGTAGAAGTTGATTGACATAAATTAGAAATTCAATACAAGAAAATCTAGTATGCAAATGAAAAGAGCTGGCCAAAAGCAATGAAAATATATTTCATCTACAGAAAGTTGAGATATTCTAGATAAAATCACATGAAAAATAAATAGTTGTCTCGTAGCAATAAGGACACTACAAAGTGAACAGATTAGTTTCATAAATTATTTAATGTAGATTGTTTGGAATCATCTCCTTTACTGACAATAAAAACGATAATTATACTATTAATATCCAGGTGGCTATAAAGGGGATGAAAATGAGAAAGCAATTAGTACAGAAACCATTCAATAAGATCTTAACGATCAGTAAGTGAGTTTGTGCATGGTGAGTTCAGATTCACCAAGCAAAGGTGTTCAAATGTCTACATGGAGACCCAAGCTTGAGCTGTGAGATAATAGGCTTTTAAGGACATAACCCAAACCCAAACAAGCAGAACTTAGCACAAGCTCGGTTCACCCGTGTTTAACCTTACACTTCATTTACATAGCCTCGTTATCAAGGAGAAAGTGAAATGTGTAAAATATCATAACGGTACTAGAGAATGATAAACTAAAGAACAGATACATAGTAAAAATATTATAAGCTGAGATTTTAAATTAGAGTTGGCACAAATCTTTAGAGTAAGGTAGTGAACAAAGGGAAATTTCTGAACAAACCTTTCCCCATTCATGCAAAAGCATAATGCTCCTGTGGATAATGTAACAATAGCTGCAGCAGTATACACTGGAGAAATATCCTTTGAGGCAATCGACCTCAATAAAGTAGTCCAGCAACATAACAATGGAGGATGCTCCCTCCAATCAGATACATCAATTAGATTGTATCTTCCATCATTTTCACGCCTACTTTGGGACTCAGAAATCTCAATGCCAGAGGAACGAATATACATAAAAATGGACAGTAAAGCATTTTGGCCTTCAGTAGTGGAACCCATTTCTTTGAAAGCTGACAGACAGGCAACTAATTCTTTTCCAACAGGCAAAACCTGCAATTCATATGGAAAAAAAATGGGAAACAGAAGGGTTTAACAATATCAATGGGAGGAGAGTAAGATGTCTATAGAAAACTTTTTGACATTTTGACTTTGGAATATGTCCAGAAGAGTTAAGGATAGCCTATCACATATGAGAATGATAACTTGAAAAGTGCAAGATAAGGAATCATCAGTACGAATAATTGGAGAACAAAAACAGCACATTCCAAAGATGATGCCGTACAGTTGCTCAAACTAAATCCTTCAGCTATGAGAAAAAGAGAGACCACAAGTCATATACAGAAATATAGAAAAAACACAAACTCCCTCCAGAATGATATTCATTCCAAAGATTTTGCAAAATTTCAAGTCAAAGAAACCCAAATACTAATATCCATTATCCATTTAACATCTCTTTGAATAAACATCCTTATAATCTGTACCATTCTCTCGTCATCTACTGATCTCCGCAGGGTGGCCAAAATTATGCTAATTCACACTTATGACCAAGAAGCCAAAATTTCTCTCTGTAATTTAGAGTTTGGATTAAACACAAGCATCTTTTGATATGCACAACTCCCATATTCTTTCTATTGGCAAGCTATATCACCCTTTTATTACGTTAACTGTCATTTAATCAAATAAATACATACAGCTGAAAGTCCAAAATATTAAGAACACACATGCCGACAACGTCTTCAAAAAAGTAGGACACCGGCACGTCAGAGACAAACCTAGACTCTGTAAAAATAAGAATTTGAAATGGATGTTTGACAAAACAATTATCAGGATTAGAATTTAATAAAATTTGAGACAGATTTAGAAATGGATGTTAGATGAACACAATTTGTTACTTCTTTTTCACACATGCACAGACTGTTTTCCACAAACATGGGTGTGCTTTAGGAATCGTGACGGTGACGAACACCCATCTATCTCTGACTCTCTCCAATTCTCCATCTTCTTTTAGATGTCAGATTAATGGAAACTTCTTTTGATTTCATTCAAACGTTAATTTCTCTTTTGTTTAACTTTTGTTTGGTCATTTTGAAATGGATTTGGCGTGTCAGCACCAATTTGGTGACATGTCCAGCTTTTAAAAAAAAAAACACGAGGAAAATTAAACGCCAACTAGCATGTCCAATGTGTCGGATATGGGCAATTCAGTTCCAGTAGCGTGTTGGTGCTTCTTAGTATAACATAGAGGTTTACTGCAACATATGAATAATCTCTAATGTCAAAAACTACTAACAAACAATTACGAGAACCAGCTCATAAGCATTATTGCCAGGTTTTATGCTTTACAATGAAGAACTAGTTATCAACACGAAACAGATAACAAATGAGAAACATACCATGGAAAATTTAAGGAGATAGGACAGAACTTTGATGTATTCTTCAGCTGTCAAACTCTCACGAATGCACCTGGGAATTATAAAATAATTCTGGTAAGAATAATAATAAATCTCTATCTGCGCACAAGGAAGAGTAATCGCATTAGATGAAAGCTCTTTAAAACGTTTTCTAACCTTCCATTAGCTCCAGCATATTGCACAGAAGCTCGAGAATCACTAATTAAAGAGAGAGACTTAAATGCAGGTACACACCAACTAAGCAAAGAAAATTCATCTTTAGCTACATTTCTGTTTTCTGGGAACTGCTTTACATCTGGTTTAGTGGCACTAATACACCTTTCAAGCACTTTCATGAGCATCTGAATACCACCCTCCTTCAACAACAATGACTGACAAGGATAAAAGATAATGAGAGAATATATTGTAAATTGTAAGTATTATAATTAGATATGCGTTGAATGGAGAAATTTTGTAAGTTAAACACCACCTTTCCATTGGGATGTTCCAATAAGCTACCAAGAAAACTCAGCAATCGATAGCCCTGAATGAAACCACCAGAAATGGTAAAGCCAAGATGAAAATTACGTAAAACTGACTGAAACGTGTGAAACACGAGATTATTATGACCTTGTAAGCATCCACATCAGAATATGTCAAGGGTTCTGAAAGGTGATGAGAGATCCACGATATGATAGGTTGAAGCAGTACTGAAGCATTATCCATATTTAAGTTTGCAATACGGATTATGAAGACCCGCAGCATATCTTGTATGACAACTGACGTCTGATACGTGACAATAACACAATCAGAAAATACTAAACATAAAATAAGTCTACACGAACGAGAGGTATAAAAAAAAAAATTACACACGTTGGACAGACCACTACACCAGAAGTGAAGAACGATCGGACATAACAAGAAAGTATAAAATATATGATAGAGAATCACATACACTGATAGCACAATGCAGAAGAACTTCCGCCAGCTTCACAAGCTGTGGTGACAATTGACAAACCATCTTCTCAGGGTGTCCAGAAAGTAAATACCAGTTTATATGTTTCTCTTTCTGAGATCCCAACAATGTCCCCACAGACAATGATCTGAGGGCAGTCAACATTGGTGTTCCATTCTCCCACAGCCAGATACTTTCATCTGGAAACAAATCATTCTAGAAAGCCAGAGAATGTTGTGGAGAACTAAGTCAAACTCATTTCTATAATCAAATCATCATTTATTGAAAGAACAATGCAATAGGAAGGTTAAAATACCAGTAGACAAAGTAAACTACACGTTTCCTTTGGGCCAAGTGCCAGTACAGAAGTTGTATGAAGATTGTCGAGGAGGAAGTGAAAAAGGCCAGGAGTCCAACCATACACTGGCCAACATGCTAGAGCTGATGCAAGAAGATGGCATACAGCTTCAAAACCAAGTGCAGAATCGGGGCAAGGATAGCATAAGTCTGCAGCACACGCTGCTAATTTGGGGCTGCAAATGGAAGAAATCATTCATTTCTTTACAGACTGTTTCAATGAAATATGTGAAATTCCATACTACCTCACTTCTCGATGTAATTGTAGAAGAGCGTTCATTAGCTTTGTATTCCTGTGTTGCTCCTTGGCTTCCTACAGGTGGATCAAGAAAATGACACATCTCAATATCACATAGCTCTGTATACAATCAGCTTAAATGGCAGAAGATCCATATCAAGTGAAGCTACAACAGACCACAGAAGATAAACAGTGTCAGAAAATTCAGTCTGTATCCAGCCTGGCACAGCATTTTTATATTTCTTTTTTGGATATAAAACATAATTTTATCAATTATAAAAGCACAGTTCCAACTGTTAAAAGAGGACAAGGATCCTCTATTCACTAAATACTGGTTACCACAAAACATGAGCATTTATATTACATAAAACTAGATCATTCACTACTGAACATCTATACACATGCAGAGAACTAACAATAAATAGAAATCCAGTCCAAAATGGGAAATATAGGAAAAGAACCATTGCCACTAACCTCTAACTTCTGCAACAGATTAATCAGCAGGACCAAAGATGGAATCAACAGGTCAATGAGGCTCTTCTCACGATTACGTTCCAGAAGTAAATCTGAAGTTGTATTGTCCTCTGTACCCTCATCAACTAAATAATCTGCTTAAGACGAGAAAAACCGTGCTTTCAGTCTTTGCAAGTGTTGAAAATTTGACATTCCTTTTTAGTTAAAACCAATATACGCTGGGTTGTTTACTTGTCTTCTTATTTAGAAGATATATCTAGTTTCCTTTTCTCCGTATAGGGCATATTATGGTAAGTCCTTATAGGTCAATTTTGCTAGGTATTTATAGGTAAGATTGCGGTAGGTACTGTAGGGAAGATTATGGTAGTAATACAAATTCTCAATCTCAATCTCTCTCTGTCTCAATTATTTTTACTCTATAATTTTCGATAAGAAGAAAG
Organism: Fraxinus quadrangulata; assembly: GCA_903798255.1. Classification (NCBI taxonomy): domain Eukaryota; kingdom Viridiplantae; phylum Streptophyta; class Magnoliopsida; order Lamiales; family Oleaceae; genus Fraxinus; species Fraxinus quadrangulata. The sequence goes on from CAIGRB010009625.1 coordinate 13,793, forward strand.
TGCCATAATCTACTAAATCAACCACAACCAAGTTCCTCCATGCGAAAACAAAATGTCGCACAAAAGAGAGGTTATTGAATATATAAATACCGCAGGTAAAATGCATAACTTGCAAGAACATTCATATTAGTAATTGACCACCAAGACAGCCACTACATCCCAAAGCACACACATTCACAAGCCATCTTAACCACCACCGCAACACAATATGCATTGTTTCCATCAATGCTATAGCTCCGAAACTACCACTATTGCCAGCATGGCCGTGTGTGAATATGCATCTTGCGTGTTTCTAGTATTACCTGCATTTTTTATTTGAAAATTTGTGTTTTGTTCCAAAGATTGTGCTGAGCGCAAGTGGCGGAGCCAGAGATTCTTTATTGTGGGGTCAAAAATTAAGGCTATGGGCACACTTAAATACATCTACACTTACCATAATTCTGGAGTATATACAAGGCCGAAAAAACTATAATAAACTGCTGGAAAAATCTGAATAATTTAATTCAAGGCTAATCAATGGCAAACAAATCAAAAATATCCTCCCAAATTAACAGTATATGACAAATGAAATTGCCTTTGCTGAAGCCAAATTAACTCCTTAACACTTCCAAATTCAACAAATATAAACAACCAATTTCATATCACGAAATTCATGAGTTCCACAAAATATTTCAAATAACTGAATAAAGCCCAATTCAAATGTACCAAAGCACACGATTACAGAAAAGGGGTAATGAAAATTTTCATGAAAGGTAAGTCATTTTTAGCTTAATACAATAAGCTGAGAATCATATTAACGAAAAAATTACATTTTATTCTAATGTCCGTTTAGCCATTCAAGAAAATTACAAACATAAGAATATCCAAGTGCTACCTGGCCAAGGTGTGAGAGGAGTGTTTATGAGGCTGTCTATGTCTCAAAGAATGCAAATCACCTCCAAAACAATACTCAATAACAAAATAAGAGAAATGAGTGGCTTCAAATTCTGCATGAAGTGTAGTTAAAATGGATGATCCAAAAGTCTCAAGATTTTTCTTTCAATCTCAATTGTTTGAGTTTTCTTCTCCAATGCCAACGCCTCATTGGCCACAACTTCAAAGGGCTGCAAATATATCTCCCAAGACTAAATCTTGAAGGGGCCACAAAAAGAAGGTCCCAAAAGGGTCAAGAAATCTCGAGTTCTTCCTGACCCAAAGGGTTAAAAACTAAAGCTACAGGGTCAAATTTCTGTGGGGTCAGCTGACCCCCTATGAGCACTTAGGTCTGCCAGTGCTGAGTGTGCCTTTAAAATAGCCCTGATCATAGATTTTCCTGTCTAAAAGTAATGTTACATACACCCTTTAAAGACGCCTGAGTGTGAGATCACATCCACGTGTACTACCATGTCTCAGTTTAGAAAAAGAATCAAAATACTTGGACATGTAGTGCTCTATACGTGAACTGAAGACTTGCACCTCTTGATCAAAGATAATGCAAACAGGTAGTTAATGTGCATTAACATTTACTTCCCCAGAATCAAGAACAAATGCACAAATTATTCAAAAAATGCTATTACTGTAGGTGATAAAGCAGTACTCAAAAACAGAACATTTTGTAGCATCCGCATCCCAATTATCAAATCGACAGAATAAATGCACTTATGACAATTATTACAATTAACAATCCCGGTGAAGAAGCAGGCTGCTCTAGAACATGGAGGAAAATATTAAATTTGTGGTGGTTCATATAACCAAAAATACATACATATTTGAAATTAGTAGATATACTGATAGTGGTATGATCAATGACTGGTCTACCTTCAAGAATAAAAAATTATGCGCAGTTTATGAAAAAACATGGTACTAAAAATACGATTGTCAATTCCAGCAAGAATTCATACTAACCATAAATGTTGGATGTCCTTTCAAGCATGAGTTTACAGTTCATCATTACAGCATGGATAACCATGACAGCACCTTCATCATAGAAAGCAGCAGCAACATCCTATACGGCTCAAACAAGATTTAGCCAGAAAGATCTCCTACACTTGTCATGTAGCATTATAGAACTAGGAAATAATTTCTTACCGAATTATCTGAAATAAATGCTAAAATTCGAAATGTCGTCGTCAATTGAGCAACAGAGGAATCGCGAAGAATGACACCAGCAAAATCCTTCTCTGTAATTCGTTTTCCAAGTAAATTATCAATAATGTGACCATCAGAATTGCTGGAAGAATCTCCAACTACGTTATCAACATCCATCACATCAGATGCTAGTACACTATTTGCGGCCATGTGAGCATCCCCTCCAGAAGCCAACACAGCAGCATAGCGTAAGAGACCAATGGCTCCGTTTCTCTGGTAAACTACCCCGGCATCTATCCACTCAAGAAGCCGTGCAGGCGCATCTTTCTTGTTGGAACTTGGAGAGGAGGAATGTAATACCCTGTGAAGTTCCTTAGCATGATCTATCCAATATGCTAGAGAAGATGCAGTTGAATCAGTAACAATAACTTCAAGAATCTCCGCTGCTGCATGAAAGATTGCCAGGCTTAATGGTGATACTCCTGCAATTGGATCCAGTTCTCTTCCAGAATGCAATGCATCCATCAAAACTGAAAGGGACTGAAGCAAAACTAGAAGATATAATTCACTTATGCTTAAAAATTGGAACACTACCATTCAAGATGATGTAAAAATAGCAAGAATCAGAAAAAAGGAGACCTCAATTTCATCCACTGGTCAGATGGGTTCCAATCACCACCAAATAAAACAACTGATATTCTGGTTCATGGTTGCACTAACAGTATCAATTAATCCCCTGTTTGGCCTCCATTATTCAAAAATACATTTTTCTCTCTTTTATTTTCAACCACATTCTTCAATAAAATAATATTATAGGTAAACCCAAAACTTTTGCTTATTTTTTAACCACACATTTTCCAAAATATTACTACTCAAAAATGCATTTTTAATGAAGCCCAAACACGGGCTAAATAAATTTCAGTTTTGATTGAACACTCAGTGGGGCTCACTGGTGCCGCTTCAAATTCACAGGCTATGCACCAGATTTTTGAGAAATATTCAGAATTTCCATTACAAGCTATGTTGGTATTACTTATGCTATACCTCAGGAAAATTCACCAAAGCCAACAGAGACTGGCGTCCACACTCGGAGCTGAAATACATCTTAGAAATGTTGGTCAAAAGACTAAAGCTAATGCAAAATCCAGATAAATACAACCTTTAAATAAATTGATCCAGGCCTACCGTGAAAGGCGACAAAGATCCCACAGTACCCATAAATATTCTTCAGTATCTGAAGCCAATGTAAGCAAATTATCCATAGCATTTATCTGCAACAAAAGCATAGGAAAAGGTAAATGATTTGAAATGGAGCCTTGAAAAAGGAATATGAAAATAAACTAAGAGCACATTTGGCTAAGCCAAAAAAGATTGCTTTTTAGTAAATGTGTTAAATTACATAACTTCTATTATTGGTTAAAGTTGAAAATTAAGCTAATTATTTTGAAAATAATGCAAAAGTTTACCTCCGAATAATAACTTTTTCACTTAAAATTACAAAAAAGGTAATTTATCCAAACATCTTCGGGGACAAAAAGTTACAAGTAAATTCACATTTTTTTATGCTTAGCCAATTGTGCTCTAAGATGCATTGCAAAACAAGAAAAAATAAAAACTTCAAGAAAATCAAGAATGAGAAGACTGAAATCGAAAATGAAACCTTGTAAAGAACATAAAATATTAAGAAATGGTACTGACCGCCCTAACATGCATCTCGATGATGACGCTAACTTCCTGTGGGTGACAAACAAAATTCTTCGATATCAGGACAGAGGCATACCGAAGAGAAATGGAGTTTTCCTTCCTAATATCATCCACACCTCGCAAGGCATGAATGATCATACTGGAGACTTCAGGGTCATGTAGAAGCAAAGTTAATCCTGACAGCAAAAGCAGGCAAAATATATCACTAGAACTCACAAAATTAATATTGTTATGCAGTAAAGGTAACAGCCTTAGAACCTGAGCGACAAAATAAGAGAGAGAGTATTATAGCTTCAATATGTGATACAATATCTAATAATAAGTCCAAAGCATGCCCTGTTTCAGATCTCAAAATAGAAGATGACAGCAAAGCAGCTGACAAAGGAAGGAAGCCTCTCTCCTGCTTGCAATAAAAAATAGAAATTAATTGTGCAGCCAAAAAAAAGTTAATCAAACAAACTAGAAGAATGAACACAAGAGAAGAAAAATGAACACCGTTAGTGGTTAACAAACAACATACATGGAACACATTAAGTTGCAACGTACAGCAAAAGTTTCATCATGCCAGAAACGAGTGAATTAATAAAGTTGGAGTTCTCCAACGAAAGGTGCATTATATATTGCTTTACTCAAAGAGGGAAATTAAAATCAAGAAACCAGGGTGTTCATATAGGGTTAGGTGGCAGGTAACATCATTAGGAAATGGTTGTCGAGATTCTCCATATTCATGGACTTTGAAGTAGGATAGAAGCATGGAGTGAAAATCTAGAACCGACAACAAAAACTGAAGATATAATACCAGTCATAGTCTACAAAGCTTCCACGTAATGGAGTAAGTGCAGTAAGGAATTGACTCTCTTGCGTAGGCAGCAAACATCTTGCCAATACATGCAATACGAGAAATAGCAAGGTTGTCAAAACCGAACTGGACTGGCTAGTTCAACCGGAAAAAACAGGAACAGGTCCAGAAACCGATTCGGTTTTAGGTGAAAAACCAGAAAATTGTAAACCACTAAAATAAGTGAAGAATAGGCCTTTTTTTTTTTTTTGGTTATTTATTTACCACCTATCCTCAACCCTTTACTATTTCCAGGTCGATGCCTGGAAAAGTGTTTTAAGAACATTGGTAATTAGACATTTCATAATACATTTTTCAGAGCATCACCAACATTGTAACCAGAAGAAAATTAGAGTCATACTAGGTCATTGTTCAACACATACAATAGAGAGACCCTCTCATGCTTACAGCTGTGATAACTCCAAATCTGATGTGGTCATGCTCGAAAATGCATCTTGCATTTTGAAATGTATTATTATTTTTTCATCATCGTCATTTTCTAATATTTAGTGTTTGCTTGGTAGAGATTATTTAAAGTGAAAAATGATTTTTTTGGATGATGAGAGTGTTACACAAATCAATTTAGTACTCTCTTGACTTTGCACCTACAGGATCATGACACGAGGCAGGTGCTTAAATACAAACAAAAGGATGGTGTAAGCCTTATGCAGCATACAAAAAGACATGGAACTAAAAGAGATACACATTCCATCAAGGGATGGAGCAGGACATGGTGTTACAGGAACACGAATACATCAGCTTACCTTGAGAAGGGAAAGCAGATGTGGGTCAATGTCCCAATTCGAAAAGCAACAATTTGAGAGTTTAATCAAGCCACTCGTTGAGCTATATGACAATAGTCCAGCATCATCGAAGATATAAAATCTGCTTGCAGCAGCCATTGGAGAAGGGTCTTCAATTGGGCCACGCAAATTTATCAATTTCTGAAATAATATTTATCAACAAAATACAATCTAAGAAACCATTATATCTCATATGATCAATATAAGAGAATAACTTGCATGCATCCAAGCGATAAATGAGCCACTGATAACTATGCTAGAGTTACAGCTTAAAAATATCCTACTATATGACAAATTACCAAGAGCTTTTTAAGTTGAGCTTTAGCACTGGCAAGCATGTCCAAAGTGATATTTGTAGCATGAGCAACTGAAGAAATAACCCCCAGAACAGATACCATTGCACACTGCAAGAGAGAAATTGCAACATTTTTTTCTTAAGTATAGAAAATGATTCAATGAGCTAATTAATGATTTTTTCTGCCAACTTGTGCACACCACACAAAGCAAAACCAAAAATAAAAAAAATCAACAATCAGAACAGCAGAACCAGCCACATGCATAGCGGAAAAGTGTAAAATGTACCTCATATCTGCATGCAAGTTCATAAAAACGCATACGATGAAGTATGTAAGTTGCAAGTGAAGCAATATCATGCTTCTGATTCTGCAACAACAACAACCTCAACAACTGATTATAGCCATCACTAATACCAGAAGGGATGCATTCATCTTCTCGAGGCCACCATCCTAGGAATCCTTCACAGCCAATTGAATGCCTTGTAGCCTGTTCAATAACTCCAAGCAACAAGATCGTAATAGTAGTAGAATTCTGAGTCCTCTGGGTGAAAGCATATCCAAGCTGCTTCATACCACCATAATTAACAAAGTGAAAGCAGCTCTCCCTAGCAGAGCACAGCAAAAGAGCCATACTCAACAACATTGTGGTGTTCTTATTCTGAAAAAAAGCAAAATACAAATACAAATAACAAAATCAATACTTTTACATTTCAAATATTATGACATTTGTGTTACAAATAATAAAGATATGAGGAAATTGGTTTCACTTGTGTGTGAGATCTGCAATAAAATGCAAACAGATGCCACGAGAATACAAAAGGGAAAAATATCATGTTACCTGTGAAAGTTGGGGGTATCCAAAATTTCCAGAGTTCCCACAAAAATCAAAGTGTTTGTATAAACTGTCCACCAACTCTTTAGAAGTAGGAACCTCATATTCAAAACACAAGCTATCTGAACCTTCTGATTGATCTCGAAGGCTTTTAAAAACATCTGAAAGTTCCTTCCGAGCTTCATTAAGAACATGATGAGCCTCGCTGCCACTTTTCAGTATATCTATGCCAAATTTTTTCTGATTAATAGCCTCATGAGACAGGTGAGAAGTTGCATAAATTGAGGCCACTGATAACATGGAACTAAGAACTTTATCTGCTGCCGCCCCCAGGTTAGGAGACTCCAAAATCTTAAAAGCTAGATATAAAAGTTTCTTTATTTCAAGAGGAATATCCAATGCAACGGCTGTTTGGGACAATATTTTCAGGGGAAATACAAGTTCCTCAATTGTCGGTTTAATGGGACGAAATGCAGGAGGAAGGTCCTCAAGTTTTCCCTCTATAGCACTAACATTATCTGTCAAAGAGCTATCCAGGTCAACTTCTATGTTGAATTGGCCCAAATCTTCAGCTGTGTTCCCGTATATGACCATACTTAAGCTGCGATAGCTGCCCCTTATGACCAGATGGTTTGTCACCACAGACTGCAAAGGGATAACAAAGTGAAGAGTAATTAAAAAAAATGAGCAAATTTTTAAATAAGCAACATGAGTGTGTAGGCTAACTGAAAGAGGTCAATGATATACAAAAGAAGGAATTACATCCAGGCCCAAGAATTTGTTTGGCATTGCCACCGAAAGACCGATCCTTCTTGTACATATCTAGCTATTAATGATGTACTAGGACTTCTACAGCTCAACATACATTGTTTCAGTAGTTTGCTTTATATTTTTATGAATATTTTGTGTTAGCTCTACTTCAGTCTTTTTGTGCTTATGGATGCGGTATAAGCTTTCAGAGGTATCTGGTAAGTGAGTTCTACTTTTCTGTTATGTCTAAAAAGGAAAATGCCCTTGTTGACTAGTCTTTAAGATGGATGCTTGACTAGGATCGCTTTAATTGATCTCTTCAGATACTTAAGGTATTTCCAAAACTTTCTAATTTCCTATACTTGGGCCATGGTTGTTAATGGTATTATTTGACTTCGATTTAAAGTCCTTACTAATCTAGTATTGATCTTAGAAGTTTATTCAGGAGTTCCTTATTTCGAGATACATTCCTTATGCTAGTTGGAGGAGTCTTATAGGCATATAAATACTTAAGTCTTTATTCCAATAAACCTGTTTTCGCAAGCCCCAACCATCAAAAAATTAAAACAAGTATGTCCACAGCAACTGGACAGATCTCATTTATGTTTCAAAATCTTTTCATATCATGCTGAAATCAATCCTAATTGTTTGTCTTGCTCTTTGGCTATCAAATTGTGCAATCACTTGACATGACTTCAACTCTATGAAGTTGTGCTACGTCAGATATATATTTTTTGCTTTGTTTTATTTATTTTAATGGAAACACCCCCATTTTTTTGGAGCCTTACGCACAAGTCATTTCCATAGAAACATAATCTGTATGAAGTAAAAGGACCCATCAAACCCATATCAACGAAAAGCTCTCACACTGTGCAGCTATAACCATATCACAGGTATAAAAAAAGGTGAACGTCTAAAACAGAATTCTTAAAAAAGAAAAATCAGAAACCCTTAAACTTTAGAGTATACCTCTAATTCAAGTACATTTGATGATGAATGAGAATACAGACATGGTTGACATAGCCGCCTAAATCTCGCTTCCCCTTCACAGTGAACAAAAACCTCCAACGCAAATGACGGAGGTGAAGTGGCCCTGTATATTAAAAGAAAATTAAATGAGGGAGGTGATGTGTCCCTCCAAAGTAAATGCCAAATCTGGGAGAAAATTAAAGAAACTGTACATAAATCATATGATCCCTTCCTTTAAGACATGATATCAGAGGTAATAAAGATCATTAGGTCAGACATAAATTCCATGGAAAATGCAAAGAGATAAATAGCCACCATACCCCATAAGTTTCACTGCAGAACAAGCTGATGAAGCATTTTGCTCTAGAAACTCACAAGCAGTGATGACTACAGGCTCTGTAAATAACACCTGGACGGCAAACATAGTAGGAACGCTTACAACAAGTAACAATATATATCATTAAAAAAAAAACCGTAATGAGTTCATATAAGTATAAAGCATTTCAAGGGGCGAACCAAGAAGCAAAATATCGTTTTGTGTGTATGTCCATGTTCGCATGCATTATTCTGGTGCACAAACATGAACGAGTTACAGAACTTCCTGAAAGGGGCCGATTTTCATTGTTTAGAGAGTTGGTTTAAGTGTTAAGAAAATAACTGAAAGAAGCAGTAAAATGTCACATGAAGAATCAGGCAGATTTAATTGATGAGACACAATAGGCTAGGCAGGGAAAACAGATTCAAAAGCAGAAAAGAAGAGGAAAAGAACAGAATTGGTTTAATGCCCAAAACCTGCGAAAGCAATTAAGCTTTTGAGCCAAACAGCCCCAGTTCCTGTGATTGTGACCATAAATGAGGGAGACCAAGAGAATTGGGTTAACCAAGAATGATAGGAAATGGAGTTTAGGGCAGTTCAAGAAGTGCTAGGAAGACTTTATTAGAGTTTGACTGAAGGCCTCATTCTAATCAATTCACTTATTTGAATTATTCCTGTTATGTTTAAATCTCTATTTGTATTATCACCTGGACAATGAAGACGTCATGGTGATGATTGCAGATAATGTTGATGGGTCAGTTTCAAAGTTTGATGGTGAAACTTGATAACTTGTGCTGGACCATTGTTGCCTTTTCTTTTTTTTTTTGAAAAGTAATCAACTATTATATTAATCAAAGGTAATACACAGGAAGTGTATCATCAGTACAAATCGGCAAGGAATAACATAAAATTGGGCAACCCATCTAAATGCCTAGAAGCCACAGCATTAAACCAAGTAAACAATGTCAAATAAAACAACTCCCTAAACTGCTCTGTTGTCCGTGTTAGGTCTTCAAAACAACGTCCATTTCTTTCTCTCCACAAACACCACACGATGCATTCTGGAATAAAGTTCCAAACAAGTTTGCTATCCTTATCTCGGAACTTTCTCCTCCATGTCTTTAACATGTCCTCCATACGCCTTGGCATCAACCAATCCATATGCTGCGACACCAAAATATCGTTCCACAATAAACGAGCAGCATCACAATGAAGAAATAAGTGATCAATCGTCTCCCCATCCCTCTTACACATATAGCACCACTATGTAACATAAAAACCCCTTGTGCGAAGATTCTCCACCGTTAACACCTGTCCTCTAACTACTGTCCATAATAAAAATGCCACTCGTGGTGGCAATTTACATTTCCATACCATCTTCCAGGGGAATGAACTCTCTTCAACTCCCGACAGAGATCTAAAATAGGTGCGAACTGAAAAAATATCGTCTCGTAACAATCTCCACCTGCTACTATCATCTTCTCCTACCCGGATATGCGCCTCGTATAGAGATGTCAGAAACAACGCAAAACCATTCTAATAGGTAAGCTTAAATAAATACAAGAAGCCCAAAGCCTACTGCAACTAGGAAATCCTTAGTCACAGGGGAAAAATTCAAAATTGAAAACTATAAAATGGAGATATTTAATAGCCAGGAAAAACAATCCCAATTCTAGTTGGAAACCTAAGCGAAACACTATGCAAACAGACCAAACAAATAATTACTAATCTGACTCAGATTTTAACCTAAAAAATAAATTCTTGTTCTTGCATCATATTAATATAAGCTCAACTAAACATGCTCTTATATACATGATTGATTCAAAACAAATGTTTGTACATCCTTCTATCCACTTCATGTGTACAAAGTTGTAGTGAGGATTCATAATGTATTGATCATTTGTTTATTGTATTGTGATTCCGCAAAATGTCATAGAATAAACTTCTAAAGATGCTGGTTTTAATTGGGTTGTCCAAACGAGGTGTAATGGATTACTCCTTGAAAAGAATTTGGCTTTGGAAAGGGCAATAGTGGGTGTTTTATCTGGAAAATGATGGTTTCGGCTGCCATTTGAGGTGACCTTGATAGAGAAAAAAATAGAATCCTTTAGGGATGTGAGCGAGAAGTTTTTTGTATATGAAATAGAGCTAAGTTCTTAGCACGCTTTAGATTTCTATGGTAAAGATCAAGGATGTTCCATTCTCTTTAATTATCTGCTGGAAAGATATATTGTATTGGTGACTTTGATATTCCAACTAATAAATATGAAGTGTGTCAGCTTATTTCTAGACATGACAAGTTCAGCTTGTCTAATATCCCAATCAAGAATACTGACGAAAGTTGAGCTAAAGAAGAAAGAGGTGGAAAAGAGAGAAACGGGGCTCAATGTTACCCGAAGTTATCATTTAGTCCTAAGGAACAAAATTGAATAGAAGTATGCTGCAACAAATTATCTTAAGGATGCAAAGTTTTTACCATATTATGGTAAACATTGTGCGTACCTGAGATTTCTCCCACTATTAAGCAACTTAAAATTTTATCTCAAACCCTAAAAATCTTACTTTTACACAACTAAAATAGGACCTCCAGGATAATTGCTAAATTTACTAAGTAAAAAGAAAAAGATATATATCCTGCTCCACGTGTACCTAAAGTATTTAGTTATTCCAATCTATCTAAACATTTTATCATTTCAATTTTTACAGTAAATTACTGATAGGGTTATGTCATCAACCAAACCTCCTGCACTGCCATAGCAAGCTTTTAAATATGTTGATCCCATTAAAACATGTAGTCCTGTGTGTTTATTCTTCTCTTACTGCAAAAGATGATTGACAGTGCACACCAGGCATATTAATCGTGTATATTTACAATTTGCTAAAAATTTGTCCATGCCCTGTTAAACTTTCGTCTATTAGATGTAAAATAGTCTAACATAAAGAATTTCTAAAAATCTAATGCCAGTCTAATTTTTATATCTCGTCCCTCCTGAATCCATACCATGCTTTCACAATGACGTGTACAGACAAAATTGTGTAAGATATATTGAATAATAATAATAATATGTAGTTCAATTGTTACTACTATTGGAATTAAACACCTTTGATCTAGAGTAAAATTTAAATGAGAAATAATTCATAAAACTTCAGCTGCCAACTTTTTTGTAAGCAAGGTAACAACACTAACTAGCTTTGAGCATGCTTGCTAAGATTATAAATATTTGAATGTTATTTTTAAGTAACTTTGGGTTTGCAAACATGTTTGGATAAGTTACTTTTTTTTTAAAGTAAAAATTCTTTGTTCACTTGATCAAATGATTAATGACCACTCGAATCTCTTTTTCTATGGTAGCACCATGAATAGCGCATCTGGATGTTGATCCGGGGAATTCAGTTGTTTCGAAAATAACTTCTACCCTCAAAATAATTTTCCTTTTTTCCAATTTCTCAATAACAAATGTTAATTATTTTAAAAATAATTAATTAACATGAAACATACTTATAGTAAGAACGGGTTCTTTTGTAGTAGCTACATTTTTTGGGCAGTATCACTTTTGATGGTGACCAAAAAAAGCTCAAAAAATTGCACCAATGAGTAATACCCAGAAAATGAATAAACGTTCCAGCATTTCAACTTTCTGGAAAAACCCAGAAAGCAAAAACTTAAGACATTTATACGCATCAATCCAAAAATTCAAATTTATCTCCAATTATATAAGACCAAAAAAAAAAAAAAGTCATGCTAACGAGAATTAAAAATTAAGTAAATACCTCATCGACGTATTCCATGAGGTTCGGGTGAACGAATGTCTGAGCAAAGAGCACGCAGGGTTCGGGTCGACCCATTTCTTGGCGTGACCCGAATTTAATCGAATTGAATCACTGTAAATTTCTAGGGTTTTAGTTGGTTCTACATTAGCATATAGAAGAGAGAAAGATGGTTCATTTAGAAGGAAAACCCAGGCAGAATTCTGTAAATTGGGGATGGTTAATGACAAAAATGCCCTTATTATGTCTTTGATTTTCGAAATTCAAAATATTATCGAGTTGCAAAATCATTAGTTGGTAAGACGTGTTTGGGAAAGTGTTTATAAACACTACGGAGAACTTTTCAATTTTATAGCATTGCTAGGTTATAAACTACTCGAAAAATATGTCCGTTCACTTGGCAAAAAAATTCGTTACCTCCCCTCTTGTCTTTTACCACTATCGAAGTATATTGTACATCTTCGTTCAAGTCCAAGGCATAATCTTTAAAACTGTCCTTGAGTTCACCACCCCTTCCTCTCTTTTCTCTTGCTCGCAATTAGCCTTTTAGATGACAAACTCAAATTCTAAAACTCTACATTTATATATACTTTTCATTGTATATCTAAGCACTTTCCCATACATATTTTTGGTCTAAACTTTCGTGAAAATTGATAGTCGTTTCTACATTGGCAAGCAATCACTTCAATAGTACCAACACCAAGTGCAAACAAGCCCATCCCCGTCTCCCCCATTCTGCAACCGTTACTACAATATTTCCACTCCATCAAGGTCAAAGTGTTGGGGCTTAGAATAATTCGTATCACATAATCTACTTTTTACCGATGGAAAGTGAACCCAACTTGATTTTTTTTTTTTTTTTTGTCTCTATTTTCTAAAACTCATTTTCAATTACACATTTTCTTATAAAATAATTTTGCACGTGGTTCTGTAAATTTCTTTACTTTTTACTCGCACGTTTTCTAATTAAAACACCTTTAACAAAATATATTCTAAAAAAATCTCAACCGAACAAGGGCTTAGTATAGTTGTGGATGGAATTTGTAACATCAGAGTTCAAATGTTGTGGTTACAAAATGATATATGACGATTAAAAAAATATGTCAATCAAAGTGATATACAACTATCCATTACCAAAATATAAAGTTCACATTTATATAGTGCGTCCATCAATGCCAATGAGCGTCAACGGGCTCTATAATAACTCCTATGTGGCATGCGGTCTATTTGTAACCCTTATTGGTCGTTACAAGCCCGAAAACTTTTATGTGATAGACTATGCACGTTGGGAACAAAACAGAATGAACCATGCGAAAAGAATACGAGATATGAAAGGCGAAAGAAACATTAAAGCATGACTTGTTTGGGGTAGCTTATAATGTACACTTATAAGCATGGGCTGACATAGAGGGTGGCTTGGGGGTTACGCGACCCCCCAACTTTGCTCCCTTTTTTTTCACCATTAAATTTTCTATATTTTTGTTTCAATTTTCGAAGTCATTATGGGATGTTTAATGAAATCCAAATATTGCATTCTTAATACCATTTTGAAGTGCTCAATGTCTAGTTTTCTATGTTATTAATGGCATACGAAATGATCATAACAAATGTTACGAATTGTCAAAGTAGGCCTTCAAAATTAGTATTTCGAAAAGTTCGATAACATGCTAATTTTTAAAAAATTTCGACAATCATTAGCTAATCGAATTTACAAATTGCTTATATCATCTCAAAGATTATTTCGAGAACTACATTATAGACATATCAAATAGTTCAAACGGATATCGAAAATAGTTAAAAATGCGTTAAACGTGAGTTTTAAAGAAAGACTTCTAACTCGCATTTTCTTTAAAAAATTTAATTATTTCATTAACATTTATTATTTTTGTGACAAATTTCTCGATGTAATTTTCATCATTTTATTATGAACTTTTATATGAAATATGACATCAAAATTTTTCGAAATTTTACATCTAAAAAAGTCATATCCCATATAAATTTTCGGATACAAAATTATACGGGGTATGATTTTTTTGGATGTAAATTTTCGATTATAAAATTTCTCCCAACTTTTTTGCAAATTCGATTGTGACTTCCAAACTTTAAATTTCTGCGTCTGCCCCTACTTATAAGTACTGGATAAGGAATACCATCGTCGTCTTCTTAGGGAAATACTGATTTTATCATTGAAAGAAGTAGTGAATTAATGGAGACAGAATTTGTGGAGAGTTTCCATCGTACTGATTCTGATTGGGACGGTTCTTTCATTTTCCCCCCAAAATAGTTGTTTGTTGTGTTCATTTGAATTAAATTTGGAGGTACGAATGGAAAATAAATATATTGGCTATTTCACTATGTTGACAGGGTATTGATTGATTAGTTTTGCAGATGGTCCAAATTCTATACTTTCCTTTGTTTTCCCAGTAAGAAAGATCCTTTTTTTTTTCCTGGGTCAGGCTTTTGTATTTTTAGAATGTTCAAAGGTGATCGTTTTAAATTCTTCTAGAAACATATTTGAATTATAAAGTATCTAGTTATTTTAAGAGTGTGTTTGAACTACATTATTTTGGAAAAATATATTTTGAAATAGTAGATTGATAGAGAATATGTGGTTGAAAAAGAAGGAAAAATTATTGACGTGAAGAAAAATATTATTCTATTAAATAATGTGTAATTGAAAATTAGTAAAAGAATGTGACTTAGAAAAATAATGTAGCACAAACAGGGGCTTAATATTAAAATCGACATAGTAATAATTTGAACAGATGGATGGAAAATGATTTGCGTAACTGAAATTTATCCCATGTTTGCTTCAGCTACAAAAGTTGATTAAATTTAATTGAAAGTCAAGAATTAATTTTAACCACACATTTTGTGTGTGTGTTTGAGCAACATTATTTTGGAAGAATGTATTTTGTAATAGTAAATTGATGGAGAATATGTGGTTGAAAATGAAAGAAAAATTATTGATATGATGAAAAATATTATTTTATTAAAAAATGTGTGGTTGAAAATGTGAAAAAAATGAAAATGAAAATTTTAATATGGCTCAAACATGAGCTTTATCAATATTTATCAAAATCTACTAAAAATCTATTTTTTAGCTAAATTAAATATGAGCTTAATTTATTAGCAATGATACATCACTGCATGTTCCTATGCCCATTTCAATCTTGTCTGACCTTGCTAGTTCATCCTTATAATCCGTATCTTGTTCGTTCATATTCCATATTTTCTCGTATCTCTTTTAATGCAAGAAATTAAAGCTCGGGAAGGGACATCAAAGCTTTAGTTCACTCGATGAGTGTCTTTGTATTTATGTAGGGATGTAAAAGGTTATGCTTAGGGCGACTCCTCCCACTGTAGTGGTGGGCATTGTGGTTTCGTAAGTGGATCCCTGCATGACCTGTGCCACTAGGATTGGCCCGCCATGGGTCCGAGCTGACTGAACCAGACGGCTTGGTCTGGTTTCATACCTCTACCTTCAATGCTAAATGGGTAAAACCCCGTTTGGTATAAGAATGTTCACTGTTTGTATAAGAATAGATTTACGACTAATAATTATTCTTAAAAGGAATTCTAGAATCCTGAAAAGTCTCCGTTTGCATGCCAAATATTTCATTATCTTTTACTTAAATCATATTCAACTCTGTCACACGGTTCCACTTGGTGCCGGCTAGTGCTAAGATTTTTAGGTTGTTTATTCTACACTTAAATATTGTCATTTAATTTATATTTTAGTAAGTTTGGTAAAATCAATACTTGTAAAAACCCATAGAATGGGAATTTTGTTTTGTCATTCTCTTAAGGTCTTCTCATTTGAATGGTACTAGATATCTTAATGTCAAAAAAATAATAGTTAAGTTTACTTTGTTATTGATTAAAAGGCGATTAAACCAATTATTATGATGATGCAAAATAGGAAAATCACACGATTTAAGATAGTTCACTTCTAATGCAAGAATTGCCTCATGAGGCGGTGTCGTAGAATTATAATATATTAAATAAGAGAATTACAATTTATTTTGGACTCACATCTCTCTTTGTCTCTCTATTACGTGACATGAAATGGAGGCTAGTCTGAATACCTTTTAAGCACGAGGAAAAATATTAGGGCGATCAAATATATGTGACGCGGAAATTTTTTCTCTCCACTATAGCACTTCAAACTTTTTTTTGCGCGGAAAAAATTGTATTAGGCTTCTTACATTCAAGATAATAACTACAATGTGGATAAATAAGTGGAGAATAATTATAAATGTGCAGTTAAAATTAAAGTTTTACTTCGATTCAAAATTATAATTTACTTTTTAGGAAAAACGAAAGGAGGCTAAATGAGACAAACATGCATATAATTAAGGGCATGTTTGATACTCATTAATTTAATTTATGGTTTAATATATAGTCATGTTCAATCACACATTTACATGATAAAAATATTCTACACGTGTACTAAAAACGTTTTCTTACATTTTAACCACATATTCTCCTAAAAATTACTATTAAAAACTTTTTCTTCTACAATAATGATTGTGCAACCGGCTTTAAGAGTTATGATAAATTACTTCTGAGATGATTATAGGAAAATAGGATGATCCCATCAAGAAAATACCATGGACAAAATTGAGTTAGGGGAAATTAAAGAAATAAACACTAAAGCCCAAAATACATTCAAGAAAAGAACAATTCAAATTCAATCAACTTTAAAATAAAAATACTGTACTATTAACAACCAATTACAAAATGGCACTCCAACTCCCTCATATAATGAAACATCCCAAATTTTATCTCATGTCAACATTGGTGGGCTTGGGAGGGGTGACCTTACTCAAGTTCAAGAAAATCAAAACAATCAAAAATATTAATTTTCTAAGTGGGATGAACTACATTCACGCATTTGTTTTTCTGGTCACATTATTAAAAACTATGCAAGTCGTCGAATTTAAGGTTTGGTTTCAATCTAATCACACGTCCTTTTTGGTTTCAAACTAGTCACCCAATTTCATGTTTTGTTTCAAAAGGTTTTTGGATGAAGCGATTAGGTATAAAACGGCAACCATTTTAGGTAAACCGAAAGATGGGTGACGAAATTGAAACCAAACCTTAAATTCAACGAATAACACCGTTTTCAATCCTCGACTAATCCAATCATCTACTTCCAAGGTTGGATAGACAAAACGATAATGAGACTAATAATGAACAACAAAATAATCGCGAAACATGTCCATTTCCTAGTATTCTTCTGGTGTTTCCTGGCCACTTGCAGTTGGTGAGTCCCTCCTCTAACAAAAGAATTTGCCCTTCCAACTTGACTTTCAATATCATCCAATTGTTCCCCTTGAGTCTCCACAAGAACAGCCATGTCCATGAAAACTTGGTGCAATTCCTTGAGATTCTTTTCCATTTCTCTTACACCATCATGTCTTTCTTGGATTTCCATTATGGTGTCCATAACCTGTCCTCTTCCTTGCTCTTGTATGGCCTTCTGCAAAAATGTCTCGCTCTCGCCCGTCTCGATTAAGTTGTCGAGAATTTTCTCTTCGGGGTTCTCTCCTGTCACCGTGTAGTACCTGGTGAAGATAATTTAAGTGACACTTGAAGTTTTAAACTTTTAGACAAGATAATTCAATAGGATATTAGAGCACGTGGAATTCAAGCTTTAGATGAGTTAGTTCAACTATACCTTCTTTGCACCGTCTCCCGGTACTCGGAAGCCATTCGTTCCCTCAAATCCTGGAACCTGTTCATTATATCCTGCAGTTTTTTCCTCAGGCCATTGACAACAGAAGTCCTAGTCCTGTCTGAAGAACTTCCAGGGCCACAACCCGGAATTCTCCTGTTATCATCATTGGCCTTGTCCAGTGCCTGCAATCCTACCTTAATCGCTTTTGCTTTTTTTAATGATGTCGAAACGTCACTATCCATTTTTGCTCGAAGATTCTTAACTGCTTTGGCATTGTGTAGTGTTTTGCTTTGCTCGTGCGCCGCCTGGAGCTGGCCATAGAGCGTTTCCAGGGCGTCAAGCTCGACTTTTATAGAATTCACGTCTTTGAAAAACTTGTCGAGATCACCTCCACCTAAGTCAGTCATCTGAACGGAGTGGGACTGATCTTGGCCACCGGAAAATGATGATGATAAGAGATCATTCATTTTTGAGATAATTCGTTATGCAATATCGAATAGATTGAACGATATAATGAAGAGAGAATCGAGCAAGCACAGTTCTCCTTATCAAACAAGCTATATATGAACCGAGGAGCTCTAGAAAAAAGTTGTGGGACTCGTGCTATGATTTGAGAGGAAAAGATGAAAAAAGAAATGGGAAGTTGAAATGGCAAATGGGATGAGGTTTTATTTATTGTAGGGATGATGGAAATGAATTAATAAATGTGTAATTGTCAAAAGAGTCACCTGGTGAATTCAACAGATGCAATATTCTCGTTCAACAAATATATACGTGTACTTTTACTTATGCAGATGCAAAACGCGTCTGAGGAAAAACTTTTCCTTCTTATGAAACATTTGACCTTTCTTTGCTAAAGTTTAAATCAGATTTATAGTAAATTTTAATAGTAACTAATGAAATATGTGATTGAAAAGTTGTGGGATTCATAAAATATGTGATTAAAATTAATTTAGACTAAAATTTAAATTTTAATCCATACCAAATAAGGGCTTGCTCTATTTCTATATAAATTTAGTCAAAGTCAAATTTTAATTTTAATTATACGTCCCTAGGTAGTATTCATTATTATTCACATATTCGTGAGATTCACTATTTTTTTTTTATAAATTAAATTATAAAATTTGTCAAATAAAGGCATAACATGCTTAAACTTACTTTTAAATATTATATTAAGCTTCTATTCGGTGTAGCTAAAAAATAGATTTTTATTGAATTTTAATAAAAACTGATGAAGCGTCTAATTTAAATTTGATAAAAGTTATGAATCCCATAAAATATATGATTAAATAAACTGTGAACTTTAACATAAAATTTTATCAAAATTTAAGCCACAACAAATATGAATTAAGTATGATTTTATAGCTACCTTTTCTAAATAAACTTTTATTTTCTAGAAAGTATTACTTAAAAATTTAACCTTTATGCAAAACCAACCTTGATACAAGAGTTTAATTTATTTTTTTTCAATAGATGTGTAGTTGTAAAATTCTTCTTGAAAGATGTATGCTTCCGATAACTCTACGATGCTTAAGTTAGCAAAAACAAATACATGCAAACAATCATATTTATTAGACTCGACCAGGACAATGTATTGAGTTTTGGGTTACTGATCGAACTGGCGAGTCAGTGATCGAATCGGTGGGTCATTGCATAAAAATTTACAAAAAAGTG